>WSFP011411754.1:0-24458 GCA_009831015.1 Picea engelmannii
AGTTTTAAACTTGCATGAATAATTTAACCATTTGAGAATTTAATGAAAGAATGAGGAAAGAAGAGGATTATGACATTCAAAACACATATGCATATCTGAAAAGAATCATAAACAACAAACCATAAGAACGCAGGTTGATAACGAAGTTCGGCACAATGTTTGCCTACGTCTCCGGGCCTTTTATTTGTGGGGGAGGCTTCTTTATTTCTTCTCAAGTGCTCAAAATTACATCTCAGCAATGCCAAATGGCTACAATACTGATCTGGTCTTGTTGTCCCAGATCTCAAGAACCCTGCAAAAGAAACGGCATGCAAAACTGATGCTCCAAGCTCCCAGAAACGATCCGACATCGTTTCCACCTCAAAGGCTTCCCTGCATCAAACTGACTTTGGCTTGACTTTCCTTCAGCATAACTCTGCTCTGAATGACTGTCCCTTGGCCTCAAACAGGCCTGGTTTATATAGCAAGGGAGTTGGTTTCACATCCCCAACTTCCTCCAAGAATCTGGCCTCCAAAAATGCCCAATATCCCCCAAAAATGGAAGAAATCTGCTAATAATAGGTTGAATTAAATATAAAAAAACCAATTCTGGTGGTAAAAACCCACTTTGGTATAGTTTTTGGGCGCTAGGCCCCCAAATGTTGGGCGTGCCCCTTTTCGTGGTCATATGCTGCTATTTTGGGCCTAGCGCGAGCCCATAGGCTACGCGCTAGCCCCCCTTCTCGCGCTGACTCCTTGATTCGTGGTCACATGGGTACGTTGGCGCGTTGGCATAAACCATGGGCCAACGGTTATAATAAACCCACGCCCAAACTTCCGCTCCTGGTCACAAGTCAATGGTCATATGTGCAATTTCCCTGCGCATTCCGTTTGGTGGTTGGCGCATATGGCGTGTTTGTTTGCGTTGGCGCGGAGGGCTGGGGCTAAGCCCCGGCCCTTTCCACCTGCGGCCCAAAGCTTAAACAATTTTAAATATAATTTATTTCATTTTTATTACAAGACCTGCCGGCTACCCAGGTGGCTAGCCTAACTTGACGAGTCCGTTCGAGCCCGGAGGTCCCGTGTTCGAACCCCGGCGAAACCATAACAAGATTTTGCATTGCAACCAACGAGCCAATAATGTAGCGCCACGTGGCACCCCGTGAGTGGGCCACGTGGAATTTTAAAAACCAATCACAACTTGACACGTGTCATCATCCCATTCGCCCACGTGTGTGCCAAGTCAACTGCCACGTCGATCGCCGTACCGCCACGCATCACTACTGCATCAGCCTGTCGTACGCCCTGTCAGCCTGCCACGTCACCAGATGACGTCATCCTGCCACGTGTCACCCTGTCAGTGGTGACACATGTCACCTCAGTACTGGTCCGATCGTACGCCAAAAGTGCCAAATCCGCATGACACATGTCGCGTCCTGGTGATGCCACGTGTCCTCCGTACGGTCTGCCACGTGTCACCTTTTGAAACCGCCACATCATCTGTACGGTCCTGCCACGTCAGCTATACGGACATGACATGTGGACTGTATGGACTGTACAGTCATCCCCTTTTTTGCCTGTTTGACTTTTCAGACAGAACGCGATATCTTCTCCATACGGACTTCGTTTGACGAAGTAAATATACCACCGGAATCAGGAAGACGAGACGGACGCAATGACATAGGTTTCGTCGCATTCCGAGCACTTTCATTTTTGAGCATTTTTCAAGCCCTATCAGGCTTCTGGATCTGATTTCGGATCAAAATTTGATCCATTGGTTTATCCAATGGGGGCATGGGAGCCCTTTCTTCCCCCTCTTGGTCCAAGTGGGCTTGAGTATCCTTCCGAGTCTGATCTCGTTATTTGTAGATCCTCAAGCCCTCGTGATTGTGATTCTTCGCTGATAGACTCTGCTAGTCCTGGCTAGAACCTCCATTGTCATATGGAGTATGGTCAGTTTAATTCACCCTTTGGGACTGTCGACCCTCGTTTGCGTGATTTATCGGATTTTGAATTGCCTTCATATGAGGCTATCCTTGAATCCATGACTACAGTTTCTATACCGCGGGAGGACTTACACTATGGTTTGTGTTTTCCTCTCTTTTGGGAGATGTTCCAGGTTGACTATCGAAGAGACTCTTGGTCTGAGCCTAGCAATGGGCTCTACCTGAACCAGTTTCATACATGAGTCGTAGCCCCCACGTGTCTTCTTTTAAGACCTTTTCAGACCCTCTAAACATGAAAAGATTGTTGAGTGATCTTGTTGACCTTCATTCTCGTTAAATTGAAATTTGAAGGCACGTCTGTCTGGCGGTAGTTTACCCCTTTTTCAGTTTGAATGGTCAATTGTACGACCAAACGTATACTCTAGAGGCCTCGGTTCTCTAGAAGAGTACCCTTAGGTATAATTTTAACCCTTTTTCGGGCCTCAGGGACTAAATTTACGAAAAAGGAACCCCCACGGAGTCCATAGTTAAGCTCTTTTCAGACTCCCTAAGATTGAAAAGATCGTCGAGTGACCTTATTCTTTCACACTCGTAAAAATGGTCTAGAAGAAAATTCCTGACAGAGTCCATAATTAAGCTTTTTTCAGACTCCTTAAAAATGAAAAAATTGTTGAGTGATCTTGCATTTATCACACTCATTAAAATGGTTTTGAATAAATGTCTTGTCGGTGCTAGTTTACCCCTTTTTCGAACTGATTAGACTACCTCTAAAAAAGGTACCCCATCAGAGTCTCCTTTTATGTTTTTTCAGACTCTTTAAATATGAAAAACCATCGAGCTTACCTTCTCTGGGCTCATAAAACTTACATCGAAGGACGTTACCATTGTGTGTTTTATTAATCACATTTTCATACCTATGACTTTGGTCTAATGCCAACTCCATGTTGCTCTGAACTGAACCATCTAAAGCATGCCTTCTATGCAAGCCCTGTAGCACTTCGCCTTTGCGTCTTGACACCTTTGGCCCCAGGAGGGATTTTTCCCGAGTTTCCTTGCTTTGAACATCAGTCTTGTCCTTGCGCCTTGAACTCGTATGTTTGTGACACTCATTCCCCCTTTGTAATGTAGAATTCTTTTATTCCTTTTCCAAAATTATTGAAAAAGACAAAAAAAATCAAACATACCCCAAAAAGAGGAAGGGAAAAGTATTTTCTTTGTATTGGTAGCACATTGAGTCACCCTTGGATAAAGCACATCCTTCTGTTTTCTCGTCAGGCCCTGGGATTTAATATGACCTTAGGAATATATTCCCACTACATTGATTTGTCTCCTCCTCCGTTTGCTTATTCTTCCAAACATATGGAGAGTTTGCATTATCTCCTGCATCGTGAACTTATGTTAATGTCATGCTGCCTAAGTCTCATCATTTGTTGTGCTATTGTCCAAGGGAAGTTTTTACCAAGCCCAAGTCAGCCCCTCTGCTTTTTTTCTCTTGTCCTCATGCTCGACCATCTCGAAGGTCCAATCAAGTCTTTGTTCAAAATCAATGAAGCCTTCAATATGATCATCAATATCCTCTAGTCTATGCCCTACGAGCCATCGAAGACCTCTGGGTAGTGAAGTCGTACACTCATATTACACTCCTACCTGAGTTTTGAAGATTTTGAAGTTTTTTCTTGAGCTATGAAGACCTCATCTCCAGCCATCGGGCCTTATCAGCTTCTAGAAGATGGATACTATACATGTATATCTTTTCTTGATTTTGAGATGTAGCTCCGTTGTGTATTGCTCGCGGCTATACTTTATATAGTTACATGACATGGATCTACGATGTATTTGATTGGTAGCCATGATTTTATTTCATCCTGAGCATGGGTATGCCTACCTCGGTGAGGAAATTATTATTTTGCAGATGACACCTCCGATTTCTGGTCCCTGGGCTCACTTTTTTGGAATGTTGGTGAAGATTGATAATGTATTTCGGCCATCAGATGCTCTTCTGACCTCACACATTAGGGGGCATCTTTTATAACCCTAATTTGCACCAGACATGATTACCTGGCATCAGTCCATCTTAGTTTCCTTATTTTCAAAACACTACTTAACAACTCTTCTTAAAAACCCTTTTTATAAAGGCTCGTGCACCCTGCTCCATTACTGCACGCGTGTACATGCTAGCTGACCCAAGACAACCCGCGTGTACCTATAAAAGCATGAAAAAAGGAAAGTTGTTGACAGAACACACATCTTTGGCTAGGTTAACTAAACCTTTCGGCCATGCATGGCCGGTCATTCGACCAAATACCTAACTCCTTATAACCTATAAAAGAAGGGGTAGGGGTCCCATTTGAAAGGGAGGAAAAACATAGTAAAGAAACTCTACCTGAATTCGTATTCCCCTTTTCCCAAGATTCTGCAACCATTTTGTGATTTCAATGAAGAAGAGAACAAAGTGTGTTAGCAGTTGGTGCACAATAAAAGAGGAGCCCGGGACCAGATTCGTGGAGCAGTGGTCGACTTCATCATTGTAAGTTGCTTTAGTGAAGTTAATAATAAAGAAGTACTTTTCTCGTCCCACCATATGAGGTTTTCATTGTTTATTGCATACATGTTGATTAAATATCTAACCCATTAATCTGTAGATCAAATGCATGTGGAGTTCTTTGTTTGTATTTTGTGAATGCAGGTCAACCTTGGGAGGAGAGTTGCAGTCAAAGAGCGACCAAGCGTGAAGAGGGATCGATATCAAAACACCAGAAATAAGGTATGTTCACTTGATCTTCTTAACTGTGTATTTGCTTAAGAATAATGGGGATTAGGTCTGGGATGATGGTAAAAAGTAGGAATCTTTAGGTCTTTTCTGCATGCATGATTAAAACCCTAAGTGCTAGTCCATAGGGGGATTTCCCACTCACAACATGGAGGAATTGGGAAAGAAGCAGGAGAATAACAGGTTGTACTGTGACAGTGAGAGTGTCATTCATCTTGCAAAGAACTCAGCCTTCCATTTGAAGATTAATCATATATAGTTGAGGTACCATTTCATATGATCAGTCTTGGAATATGGACATTTGAAGTTGGAAAAGATACACACTAGCTAGAATCCTGCAAATACGTTAACAAAGGGAGTAACCAGAAAGAAACTGAGTTCTTGCTTAGTTTCAAATGGTCTTCAAGAATGCAGATGAAAATGAGAAATTTTCCAAGTCCAAGAAGGTTCAGAGTCCAACATATACAACAACGGTGGAGTTGTTGAGATCAATCTCCAAGTGGGAGATTGTTGGTTGTGGAGCCTGATTATCTTCCTGATTCAGAGGTATTTTTTTTTCAACCATGTTTATACCCCATGAAGTATTTACACCCCAGAAGTATGTACACTCTTCCACGCAGGGGAGTGCATATGGGGGTTACCCCCTTTGTGGGGTTCGGGGGTTAAGGGGAAGGGTCCCCTGAAGGAAAAATTGCCTTGTAAATGTATATTGTAATTTCATTGTAAATATAGACCATTCATTATAAGGTCGCAGATCTAATGGTAGAAATTATGATAGGGTTTTTTTCCCTAGAAGGCAACCCTCTTTTATGAGGGAAATGTATTGCGACTAAGTATTATGGCGAATATTGTATTCGGAGATAGGAGACTCTTAGAGAAAGAAGATGAAGTTACAACGGGTTTGTTGTAGGTTGTATCCCTTCATTTTATAGATAATAATAAAGGAAGGACCTGGCAATTTCTCTGGTGGACGTAGCCCACATTGGGTGAACACGTAAATATGTGTCTCTATTATATTGTGTATCTTCTACGTTTTGTTTCTGCATTTGTTTTATTTTATTGCTCCGTTGTCCTATTTTTCTAACAGTGGGGGGTAGATTTTATGGATTGTATCCTAACTTTGGCTAAGGGGCATCAACATATTATTATGGTTGTGTATTACTTCACTAAATGGGAAGAGGCCATGCCTATTATTAAATCCAATGGTAAGACTGCATCATTCTTCATTTTCAACCAAATTATAGCCCCTTTCGGGATCCCAAAAGAGATTTTCACTGATCATGGTAGTCACTTTCATAATGAAATGATAAAATATTTAGCATCAAAACTGGGGTTTAATCATGGTCATTGTTCCCCTTATTATCCCCAGGAAAATTGACAAGTAGAGGCGATGAATAAATCTCTCAATACCATCTTGCAAAAAAATGTTCGCCAGAGTAAATATGACTGGCATCTGATGCTTTACCCTACACTTTGGGCATATTGAACCTCAGTAAATACTTCCACTAGTTTTTCTCCTTTTCAGTTAGTACATGGCATGGAGTCGATTCTTCCAATTGAATGTGAAATCCCTTCCCTCAAACTGGAAATTGATCTCCTACCTGATCCATCCGATCTTGAAGAATGCCTTGTGCACCTAGAGCATCTCAATGAGCAGCGTCGAGATTCCTTTATGACTATCAGAGAAAATAAATGACATGTTAAGGTTAAGTATGATAGGTTTGTTTGCCCTCAAAAATACATTAAGGGTGACTTGGTTCTCATGTATGACCAAGCCAAAGAACCGTTGGGGGAAGGCAAGTTCAACCCCATGTGGCATGGTTCTTATATAATGTGACGTGTTTTAGAGAAAGGAACTTGTTATCACGGAAACATGTATGGGGTGTTCTCCTTATGAATGGTCCTCCTTTGGTGAAAAAGGGGGAAGAAATGGGTCAAAAAACCCACTTATCCTAAGTTTGGGGCACAAAATACGCATTGTACTAAGCAGCAGGCAGATCTGGGTGGCCAGAATCTGCACGCCTAGATCTGCGGTCGGGATTCAATTCTAGACCCCCCCCAGCTCTCTGCCTTTAATGCAAGAGGGGGGGGTCTGATATAGGCATTATCAGGCATGTGGATCTAAGCATTTAGAATCTGCGTGCCCAGATCTATGGTCAGGGTCCAATTCCGAACCCCCCTTATCATTCTCCCTTTAATTCTGAACCTAATCCCGAGAAAGCAGTTATTAAGGTGGTTGACGGTGGTTGAACGTCGTCTCCTTCCATAAATAGAAGGTCAAAAAGAGACAAAGCGTAGAAGGTGGTTGTCAGTCCAACCTGACAAAGATTGCGTCTGATAGCTGACTGCATGGGCAGTCTAACTGACGTCTGCATGCACATCCTGATAGGGAAACTCACATGCACAAAGCATTGAACTCATGATACGATCATGCCTTCGGAGGTTGGGCTAGCTCCTAGTATTTAGAGGCATTTTTCCATTTTTGTTGGTATCGATGGTAGAGCTAAGCTCCCAATTGTAAATTTTTTATGAAGCATTGGTTTTCCTGGTTATGCATCCGTATCTGAGACTTCTTGTTTAATGAAAGTTAGATTTTTCCATCTCTTTGTAAATTTTGTATTAAGACACTCAGAATTGGAGGATCCAGTTGAGGGTTGCGAAGTTGTACGACGATGTATGGTTTATCACTACAATATTTGCACCAGTTTTAATCAGTTTCCTATGTTACCTTTCCCTCTCACTGAATAGCTTGGAATTGGAGGATCCATTCAAGCTATTGCAGAAGCATTGAGATGCTCTAAATTGGAAGATCCAATCGTGTTATCCTTATGCCATTGTAACTGTGTCATCTAGACATATTTCAGTGTTTTGTTCTTTCTTCTCCAAGTTGTTGGAAGGCTTGATGCCCATAGAAGCCTTGTTCCTCTTCCTCACCAAGTCTTCCTTCTTCTCGACTTAATCTCAACTTCCTGACTAAAATTAGATCAAGACCTCACCTGTTCATGCATAGCCTGACTCAGGATTATGATTTAAAATGATATTGTTATGAGTTTTCTTCCATTTGATCCCCCTTTTATAAAACAAATTGTGACATATTAACTGATGGGTATCAAGCTCACTCCTGCTGCAATCCAGGAGTGACTTCTGGTGCTAACATTTATGGCATCGTTTCTAGGGACAAATTTGAATATTTTCCCCAGGATTGAACGACATTGAGCCTCTCATTCTAAAGGTGCATCATGCATTAGAGCCCTACAAGATTTCTACTATGCACCTGGTGACTACACTATGATGACTCCACTAGGGAACCTGTTACTTCATTTGTGGCTTCCGGAGGTAGGCATACAAGGTCTACCCCTCATTTTCCCTTGACCACACCTGAAGCAGATCCAGAGAAGCTTATCAGAAAGGGAAGGGACCTAAAAGAAGGTGATTCAACTACTGAACCAGGTATTTTTTATAGTTCTCATTACCCTTTGTTAGCGACTCCAATATCTACTTCTCAGTTTCCTATCAAAACTCTTGTTGGAGTTTCTCGTTTGTTAAATTTTGGGAGTGTTCATGTTGAGTTCTCTCCTCCTAGTCTCGAATTAGAGGGAGAGAGCTTTGTCACTCCTATTTCCCCTGACATTGCATCCTGGTCAAGACCCAGGAATTCATAATATTTTCCTACCACGGGCTTTACTACCCCTCCTCCTATTGTTGTTGATGCTAATGAGAGAAGAGAAACTTTTGCTCCCTTAAGCCCGATAGCCTTCTCTTTGAATCCTCTGTCATTTCCTATTCCTCCCACCAGCTCAGTTCCAGTCCCCCTAGGTCGAACCCCTTCTCCTCCTAGTTCTCCTCCACCTCATATCCATATGGCGAGTGCTAATCCCCCTGTAAACAGAATGGATGCCATAGTGGCTGTTAGATATGCCCCTCTAGTCCTACCTCAGCCAACCAATCCTCTCCCTGTTGGAGATTACTTGAAATATATTCTTAAGTTCATTGGAGAGGAGGACATAACTATTGAAGAGCCCCTTGTTGCCTTCTATAGTTATGAAGACAACCTAAATATTGAAAATGAAGATCTCTGGATGAGAGTCTTTGTCCAGAGCCTTGATGGTGAGGTTAGGAAATGGTTTAGGGGACTAACCCCTTGATCTATTGTTGGGATTGAAGCTCTAGATAATGCCTTATTGAGACAGTAGGGAGACAAAAAGGATTTCATGTATTATATGACAGAGTTTGGGTCCTTGAAGAAAAAGGAAGGAGATTCGGTCTCTGACTTATCCAAAATATTCAATAAAATGTATAATAAGATCCCTACTGAGATAAATCCCTTAGAATCCTCTACCAAAATCACTTATGCTAGAGCCTTTGACCCCAATTTTTGCCTCATGCTCAGAGAAAGAAGAGCCACTTCCTTGGCTAACATGCAAGATGTAGCCCTGGAAGTAGAATCCAATGTGTTGGCAGTTAACTAGCTCAAAAGCAAGTTTGATAGATACAAGGGAAGAGGGAGGTCTAAAGCCTCAACCTCTGGATCTTCTACAACTTACCCTCAAGTAGATGAATTTACCAAGATGGTAAAGAATATATCTGCAGATATGAAAAAAATAAAAATGGAGGGGAAGCAGACATATAGGAATCCTCAAAATGTTGATAACGGAGGCAAATTTAGAAGGCCAAACAATAGCATTCCTTATATCATGCCAAGGGAATGAAGAGACAAAGATGGAAGTGATCATAAAATCCAGGCTCCTTTTCAGAACAACCTGTTTGTTGATGAGGAAGGAGAGGAGATAGATGAACTTGATCCTGAAATCCATTATTTTGGGGACACCTCCCCTTTCCCTCATTTAACTCAATCGGCATATGAGAAGTCTCTCATGGATAGTCAACTTAATGAGTTGAGCAAGGGAGACAAGGCTAGCAGCAGCCAAAATAGATACAACCTTAGATCCAAGAAGAGAGTTGAAACGCCTGATATTCTTGAGAAGCCTACCAGAGTAGAGAATCCCACTAAATATATGGCAGACAACAACAAAGGTAATAAAATCCAAGCCCCCTCTCTAGTATTCCATATTTCTTCTCCTGAAACAAAGGAAATCCCGAAGTCCATATCCTCTTTTAATTTTGAGCATGAAATTCAAAAAATCAGAATCCCTGTACCACTATCAGAGCTAGTCAAGCATGAAGATTTTAAAAGGTCACTCTCTAAACTACTGCAGTCTGAGCCCTCATACCACCCCATAGACTCAATTAATTTGCAAGATGAAAATCCAGCAATCATCCTAGGGCCCATGGTAGAAGACAGAGATGATTCATCCCCTCCTTTCTACACATATTTGAACATTCATGATAAGGTGTTGCATAAGTGTCTAATGGATTCTGGGGCATCCCATAATCTTATGCCCAAAATAGTCATGGAATAAATTAGGCTAGAAGTCACAAGGGCCTATCATGATTTGTACTCTTTTGATTCTAGGAGGGTACAATGTCTTGGGGTTATCAAAGATCTGGTCGTGACCTTATTTCAGTTGCCTATGAAGAGTGTGGTCATGGACATTCTGGTAGTTGATGTTCCTCCCAATTTTGGCATGCTATTGTCAAGATCTTGGACAAAAAGGCTTGGGGGAACATTACAAATGGACCTCACATATGCTACCATTCTAGTATTTGAAGGGGAACACAAAAGATTGTACAAAGAGGCTCAGTTGGCCTATATTGTCAGTGATGAAGCAGACCCCACCAATCATCCCATATTTTCCTTTGACACTGATTTGGGATCGAGCTTGTTGCAGCTCACCAACACCCCTCAAGATTCCCTTCAACTCAGAAAGCAACCAATTGGCCCCCATGGAGATTCTCCTTCAACTACTTATGTGTGGAAAATGTTCTTCGATGGAACTTCTTCTAAATATGGAGAAGGTGCTGGAATAGTTTTTGTTTACCCTGCTCAGGAAGTTGTATCTCTGTCATACAAGTTAGAGTTTGGAGCTACCAACAATGCGGCAGAGTATGAAGCTCTTGTTTTGGGCTTAAGAGCTACAAAGGATATGGGAATCAAAGAAATATTTGTCTTTGGATATCTTGAGTTGATTATCTAGAAGATCAAAAATGTTTATCAGGCCAAGCACCCTCGGCTCAGGAGCTACAGGAATGAAGTATGGGACCTCATTGACAGTTTTTTCCTAGCTTTCAACATATCATTTATTCCAAGAGAGGAAAACATTGTGGCCGATTGTCTGGCTATTCCAGCAAGCAATTTCAGAGTCCCTCTGCCACCCAATCTCAAACATGAAGTAGAGGTAAAATATAGGCCCTCCATACCTGAAAATGTCAAGCATTGGAAGGTGTTTGAAGATGATCTTGAGATCAATATATTCCTAGAAACTGTTGAAGAGTTATCAACATTGCACATTGATCAAGACTCCGCCTCTGAAGAAGACTCTCAGGCCGATATTTTTCTCAACAAAATTGGTGATCATCACATTATTCAATTGCCTAGCAATCACATCCCAAAGGGACTGGTTCCTTTGGAAATACTTTTTGACAACAATGATGTGGAAGTAAAGGGAAACAACTCAAAGATGGATAATGTTGATGCAACTGAGTGCAACATTGTCACAAAGAAGGAACCAAAGCTTGTCAAATTTTCAAGTAGCTTGATAAGAGAACAAACAACTGAATATGTTGGATTATTAAGGGAGTTTGTTGATGTGTTCTCCTGGATATATGAATACCTCAAGACATATGAAACAACTGTCATTGAACACAAGATCCCATCGAAGGAGGAGGCCAAGCCATTCAATAAGAAGCTAAGACAGATTAATCCTATGTTACTGCCTATCATGGAGAGAGAAGTAAAGAAGTTCTTAGACGCCCAAATCATTGTCCCTTTGAGATATTCTGAATGGGTGGCCAATTTGGTCCCAATAAGGAAGAAAAGTAGAGAAATCAGACTCATTGTTGATTTCAGAAACCTAACATAAGCTCAAAGAAGGACAATTACCCTCTACCAAAGATGGAACACATATTGCAGAAGGTAACATGTGCATCCAGGATATCAATGATTGATGGCTTTTCTGGCTACAATCAGATCTCTTCTCTTCCCGAGGACAGAGAAAAAATAGCTTTCACCACTCCTTGGGGTACGTTCATGTATTCCAAAATGCATTTTGGTTTGATGAACGCAGGAGCGACATTTCAGAGAGCCATGAATATCGCTTTCATTGGAGAAAAGGACAAGTTTGTAGTCATCTACCTAGATGACATTACAATCTTCTCCAATTCTGATAAAGAACACTGTCAGCACCTGAGGAAGGTTTTCTCAAAATGCAGAAGGTTTGGTCTTTCCCTCAATCCCAAGAAGTCTCTATTTTCTATGGAGGGAAAATTGTTGGGTCACATAGTATTAGCTGAGGGAGTCAGGATTGATCCCAGCAGAGTTGAAGCAATCCAAACCTTGTCACTCCCAAGATCCAAGAAAGAGGTCTAGTCTTTCCTGGCCAAAATTAATTTTCTGAGAAGGTTCGTTTCAAACTTTGTCGAATTAGTGAAGCATATCACAACCATACTCAGAAAGGGAAATGAAGTAAAATGGACTACTGAGCCCAGAAAATATTTTAACCAAATCAAACAAGCATTGATTAAGGCACTAGTGTTGATTAGTCCTAATTATTCCAAGGACTTTCTGATTTTCTCGTTTGCTTCATTTGATACAGTGGTAGTTGTTTTATTGCAAAAGAATGTTGAGGGGATGGAACAACCTATTTCCTTTTTTAGCAGGGCATTAAGGGATGCATAGGTCAAATATGACATCATGGAGAAGCAAGATTACACCTTAGTGAAAGCTCTTAAATATTTCAGAGTTTATATTCTACATTAAAAAATTATTGCATATGTCCCTTCAGTTGTTGTGAAGGACATTCTTATTCAGCCAGACATGGATGGGAGAAGGAGAAGGTGGATTACCAAAATCCTTGAGTTTGATATTGAAATAAATCCCACCAAGCTGATTAAAGGCTTGGGTTTAGCCAAGCTGTTGGTTGAATCTAATTGTAAAGTGTTGGGGGTTAACTTCATCAACACCTACTCAGAAATTCAGCAAGCTAAGTTTCCCGATGGCAGTCCTCAAGATAGTCCTCCATTAGAAGAATGCACCTGGTATGGAGACATTATATATTTTTTGCAAGAGTCAAAACCTCCTGATGGAATGGGGAAGAGTAAGGCAAGAGATTTAAAGCTCAAAACAATCAGGTATTGCCTTATTAACCAGGTCTTGTATTGGATATACCCTCTAGGAATGATTCTGAGATGTCTAGACCCACAGGAGGCCCAAAATATTATGTTTGAGTTTCATGACAGCCTATGTGGGGGACACCATTTCTGGAAAACCACAACCTACAAAATTCTCAAGGATGGGTACTATTGGCCCACTTTATTCACTGATGTCTGCAGGAAAATCAGAGCCTGTATCAAATGTCAAATATTCTCAGGAAAACGGAAACTCAAATCCTTGCCACTAAATCTTGTAGTAGCTGCAGGACTCTTTCAAAAATGGGGGTTGGAATTCATTGGGGAGATTGATCCCGCTTCAAGTGGTCAACACAGGTGGATCCTAATTGCAATAGATTATTTCACCAAATAGATAGAAGTTATCCCCACCAGGAGTGCTTCACACAAAATAATCATCAGCTTCCTGGAGTATATCATAGCAAGGTTTGGTTGTCCCGGTAGAATTGTCACTGATAATGTTGCGTCTTTCAAGTCTGAGACGCTGGTTAGGTTCTGTGAGTAGTTTAAGATTTCATTGATTCATTCCACTCCCTATTATCCTCAAGGCAATGGATTGGCAGAGTCTTCAAATAAAAGTCTGATCAATCTCATTAAAATATTGTTGGAAGACAATAAGAAGGCATGGGATTCAAAGCTAAAATTTGCTATGTGGTCTAATCGAGTGACAACAAAGAGGTCCTGGGGAACCTCCCCTTTTCATATTGTTTACGGGACATAAGTTGTATTTCCCACTCAGCTGGTTCTACCTGTAGTAAAATTCTTTCAAGATTATGAAGGAAATCTAGACAATATGATCAAAAGAATTCATCAACTGGTGGAAGTGCAGCAGACCAGCGAGCAGGTAATGGACAGAGCTCATGATCATCAGCAAAATATCAAGCATCCCTTTGATAGGAAGGTTAGAAAAGATAAATTCAAGCTCAGAGATCTAGTGCTTAAATGGGATGCACCCAGGAAGGATAAAGGAAAACACAACAAATTTGAAGCCCTCTGGATTGGGCCCTTCAAAATATCTGAAGTATTTCTAAACAACACTTACAAGTTGCAGGATTTGGAGGGCGAATAAGTTTTTAATGGCCCTATGAATGGGTATTTCCTAAAGAAGTATTTTTTTTGAGCCATGAGTGGCTCTTCAGTTTTTTGTAAATATTGTTTTTTGTCCGTTTTCGGTTTCAATAAGGGACTCCATATCCCAACAACAAGGCACTGAAGCTGCAAAAAGAGTTCTTGGCAACCTGCAGGGGGCGTGCCATACCCCATGAAGCCTAATGTTATCACAGAAACATGTAGGGGGTGTTTTCATTATGAATGGCCCTCCTTTGGAAAAAAAAGGGGAAGAAATGGGTCAAAAAACCCACTTATCATAAGTTTGGGGCGCAAAATATGCATTGTGCTAAGAAGCAGGCAGATCTGGGCGACCAGAATCTGCGTGCCTAGAACTGTGGTTGGGATTCAATTCTGGACCCCCCCCACCTCTCTACCTTTAACACAGGGGGGGGTCCGATATAGGTGTTATCAGGAATGTTTCTGAGCAGTTAGAATCTACGTGCCAAGATCTAGGGTCAAGGTCCAATTCCAGACCCCCCTCTACCGTTCTGACTTTAATGGGTGGGGGGGGGAGTCTGATGTGAGGGCACGCAAGTTTCAACGACTATGATTTAAGCGGCCAGATCGATGACTGAGGTCTCATTCCGTACCCCCTTGTCATTTTTCCTTTAATGGGGGGTCCGATATGGTCAATTTCATGTGCCCCCCCCCCCTAAAACCCCATACTTCTTCCTCCTCTGCTTACCGCCTTCACCTCCTGGTGACAAGTGCCCCCCACTCTGCCTTTCCTATTCCCCTATCGCATATCCTGCTTCCTTCCTACCTTTCAACACCACACACCTGTGCTCCACTCTCCTAGGTGTCATGCCCCCAATCCCTTCGTCCCTATTATTTACCGACACCTGTGCCCCCATGCTCCATGCCACTTCCACCTATGTCTTATCCATATTCCTGTGGCACTCCTCGTTTGGTGACATATCCCCTGTTATCCGCCACTTGGTGCTTCAACCTCAACACCCCTTGTTTGGCCTCCACATTGTTGGCACCATTGCCCTCCCTGTTAGATCCTCATCCACGTTCGCAGGCCGGACTGCCTCATAGAAATCCAACGAAGAAACAGTGGCCAAGGAAAGGATGCCACGTTGTTCAAGGAGCATATTTGACTGGGCCTTACCTAATCCCAAGAAAGCAGTTATTAAGGTGGTTGATGGTGGTTGAACGTCGTCTCCTTCCATAAATAGAAGGTTAGAAAGAGACAAAGTGCAGAAGGTGAATGTCAGTCTAGCCTCACAAAGATTGCGTCTGATAGCCGACTACATGGGCAGTTTGACCGACGTCTGCATGCACAAACTGATAGGGAAACTCGCATGCGCGAATCATTGAACTCATGATACGATCGTGCCTTTGGAGGTTGAGCTAGCTCCTAGTATTTAGAGTCATTTTTTCCATTTTTGTTGGTATCGATGGTAGAGCTAAGCTCCCAATTGTAATTTTTTGATGAAGCACTAGTTTTCCTGGTTATGCATCTGTATCTGAGACTTCCTATTTAATGAAAGTCAACTTCTTTCCATCTCTTTGTAAATTCCGTATTAAGACACTCGGAATTGGAGGATCTAGTCGAGGGTTGCGAAGTTGTAGGATGATGTATGGTTGATCACTGCAATATTTGCACCAGTTTTAATTAGTTTCCTGTGTTACAATTTCCCTCCCACTGAATAGCTTGGAATTGGAGGATCCAGTCAAGCTATTGCGTAAGCATTGTGATGCTCTAAATTGGAAGATCCAATCATGCCATCCTTGTGCCATTGTAACTGTGTTAGCTAGACATATTTCAGTGTCTTGTTCTTTCTTCTCCAAGCTGCTAGAAGGCCTCATGGCCATAGCAGCCTTGTTCCTCTTCCTCACCAATTATTCCTTCTGCTCAACTTAAGCTCAACTTCCTGACTGAAATTAGATCAAGACCTCAACTATTCATGCATAGCCTGACCCAGGATTCTAAGTTAAAACGATACTATTTTGAGTTTGTTTCCATTTGATCCCCCTTTTATAAAACAAATTGTGACATATAAATTGATGGGTATCAGGCTCACTCCTACTGCAATCCAGGAGTGACTTCTGGTTCTAATAGAGCCTATGAATTGGAATATTATGAAGGTAATATGCTGGATGAGCCCAGAAATGGGATCAATATTAAAAGGTATTATGCTTGAGCCCTCAATCTTGGGTGTGACCTTTTGTATATTAGTGTATCATAGTGTATATATATCTTTTTCTTTGTGTCATTGGATTACTTATCAAGTTTTCCCTTGGTTGGCAAATGTCAATGGAGTCTTCAGTTTACCTAGGATTCGCATATGGTGCCAATCGTCATACACAGAACATGGCTTTCACAACTTGTGTCATTTACTCACTCGAGGGCCAACTAGTGTCTTCATGTGGCGTTCGTCTAAAGCCATCAATGAATAATGTGGTTGAGTATAGCGTCATTATAGAACTATTACATGACTTCATTTCACATGGTGTTCGATATTTAGATTTTTTCCTGGACTCCCAGTTAGTTGTATGTTAGTTAAACGACAGTTACCATGTGCAAGACCCTACTCTACCCCGACGATTCCTACGGGTATGAATTTTGGAACGATACTTTGATTTTCTTACTTATAATCACATACCTAGAAGTTCTAATCATGTATCTGATGCATATGATAATTATGTTTTAGATTGGAATTTGTCACATAACTAAGTAAATAAAACACATTCATGCATGTACACATTGTAACATATAACTACCACTGCATAGCCTCTGGCAGATCCTCCACTTGAACCATAGGAATCATGTGTGTCAATCGAGACAGGTTCTCCTGCACATTCTACAACACTCTATCTTCATCTCCTTCTACATGCTCACCTCCCTGGATCCTTCGCCGATGTCATGGGAATCCATTTGGTTGTCGCAAAACTACATCTGCGTGACAAAGAAATTGTTAATACTTGATACCATACAAAAATATTTGCGTTTTTTTTTGTTCCTTTTGAAAAAACACAAAAACATGAAATATATAAAAATATTTCTTACCAATTTCACTGTAGGTGGAACCTGATGGAAAAGGCATATATGGATCCCCTATGTAGTTGATCCCAGCATAAGAGTAGTCATCAATGGCTATGACCTATCAACTCCACCAAAAAAATAACTAATCATTGTAGGGGGTTGGAACCCTACCACCTCCTAGCCACCTCATCACATCGTTCCACCATGACATGGTGGGATCGCGTGGTCCATGTGGAATAATCTCTACTCTAGGGCTCAAGCCCATAACCCCCTCAAAGAAAAAACTACACAAAATGGATGCAAATGCGAAATTTCTCTTTATCCCTTGTTTGCAATCCGTCAGCTAGATCTTCATGTTAGCAGTAGTGAGGTACATCAATCATAAACAGTGGGTCGTAAACACTCCACCGCATAGAACATGAGTGGCCTTGAGGCCTGGTGCAACGAGGTTGACCCCTAGATCCGTGTAAGAACAAGTATGAGGACCTTTATGATCGAGTTCTCGATCGCCCTGATTAGGAGTTGGCTCCCTACTTTATCTGTGCCTACAACAGAGTGGGTGGAAATGTACTCCTCCATGGTTATACCACCCCCATCCACCTGGGCCTTGAGATTCACTACCTCGCTTCGGTGAGACAATCTTGTGATAAAATATATATTGTCCACTTCAATACTCAATGGTTTCCCATCGAGATTGAACGCCTCTGTCTCAGGATCCCAGTAGTTTACGAGCATCTAAAGTAACCTCACTTGAGCCCTTGTTCCTTTGAGAGCCCAAAATTTATAAATTCCACATCTTTTTAAATCTTGTTGGGCCCCTGCATCCCTTTCCACTGCTACATCTATCTCTTCATGCTCCCTCTCCCTCCATTCAATCACCATCCTACAAAGGAAAAGTCATTTTTTGAGTTAAATCTTGTCAAAAAATTGTTCACGGACTTGTATGCGAGATAACATGCTAACATTCGCATATAGGGTCGCATATATGCGGGAAGGATTTACTTTGCCTATGTACATGGAGGCATGTACGCGACCCAATGAACTATCACCTGCATACGCCCTATTTTCCATGTTGTGCCTTCTAAAACTCAAAAAATGGGACCTAAAATTGAAATTCAAAACACTGTAAGGGAAGAGGTGGGGATGTGCACTTACTTCGTCCAGGCAGTTGCTAATTTTGTTATCGTAGATCCCACAATCGACACTTGAATATCGTGAGAAAAATGGCCTAAAATACATTATGTGGGTGAAAAAACTCAAATGGTATGGTAAAATGGTCTATTTTTACTATTAGTAGAATTGTTTTACCCACTTCATATAGTTTGTGCTGATTTTTTGACCTTGTGGACTAATAATACAATGGAAAGAGTTTGTTTTGGTGGTTTTTGTCCAGGATTTTTTGCGGTTTCTAGCGTTATACCCTCGTTCATGCCTTTGGAAAGTGTTTTATTTCACCAACATATAGGATAGGTTATCACTCCATTTTGAATTCTTTCATCATCCTATGATTGTGATCCATATGCCTTAGGTATGAACCCATTTATTAGCCACACTGAACCTTCTTACTGCTAGTAGAAGTGTCTTTATTAAGTGGTAGAGGCTTACCAAACATGGGTTCCCTAGTTAGAACCTTTGTGCCATTTGGTGTCCATGCTGAAGTTATTCCATAGGACCGGGAGTTCCTTATAGTTATGATATGACTATGCATTCGAACCTCATATTTTTACTCATGAGCATTCTAATACTTACCTATGGGACTCCCCCTGAGCCTTGGTTAATCTCTTTTTCGACTCTTTAAAAAGAGAAAATATTTCTAAGTGAACTTGTCTATTTCACACTCGTTAAATGTATTTGAAAGGATGTATATTTGGTGTAAGTTTAACCCTTTTTTGGACCAAGTAAACTATTTATGAAAAATGAATACTCTAGTCAACATTGGCTAAAAGATTTATCCTGGGTATTATTTTATACTTTTTCGGGCCTAGGGGAGTAAATCTACGAAAAAGGACATTCTTTGGAGTTAAGTTGTAATTGCATTCCATCATATTTCTTGCAGTATTGAACCTATTGTCGGTTCCCTCTTTCTCGTTATAATCCTCTTACCTATGCAATTTGCATCATTAGCCAAGTAGAGCCTTGTTTATATCCTTTGCATCTTGACACCCTGTATCCTAAGAGGAAACATTCCCCCGAGTGGCCATGCCCCACATGCACTTCCTTACATTGAGCATAGGTATGTTCCACTGTTTGGAGCTAGTTTCTTACTCACGGCACTTGTTTCCTCTCTTTTATCATAGAATTTCTTTGCCTATGAAAAAAAAAAAGATGAGCAAGAAAAGAATATTATCTCATATCGGTAGCAATCGTGTCTCCTTTGAACAAAGCACAAATTTTTGATTCCATTGTCATCCAAAGTTTGGGTTTAGCATGACCTTAGGAAGCTGAGCTCGTTACTTAGAGTTTACTCCACTGACTGGTTATTCTTCCAGTCCCTATGTAAATTTTGTTGATGCCTCCTGCATCACAAAGTTTTATCATCAAGTCTATGATGCTTGAGTTATCCATATATCTCATGCTCTTGTTCAAAGGAATTCTATAAGCCTATGTCAGCTATTTCTCAAAACTCTTGTATTTGCATGTCAACCATACCCTTAGTGCGTCTCAAAGTCACATGAATTTGTATTCCTACCATGCACCCTGGTCCTACTTTCATTATGGGTAGGTAACCTTGAACCCAACAGTTGACATCTCCTCATTGGTCACTAACTAGGGGGTTTCCCTTGTGTTCAACGACAAGAAATTTATTCACACATTGGGATTTGTGAAATGTCTTGGATTCCATTATCCTTATTGGTGGTTTCCTCACCTTTGTCGACAATCTTCCTCATTGACTTCTATTCAGAGGGTCTCTTTCATGCACTACTTGCATCTGGTGCATGTGGGAGACACACAGGGTCATTGGTTCATGAACATCCTATTCATTCGAGCTCCTACTAATCATCAATATTTTTTTTTGTACCTCGTGCTGACTGATGATAAATTCTCTAATGCTCTCCTTCTAGTGGGTCTCCTTTCATAGAATTCAACTCATCTATTCTAAAAATGAGACCTAGAGTCCTATGAGTATCTAGAGGCTTGCAGTCATCAGTGCCAGGTTCTCCTGCCATTGAAGATTGAGAATACATTAATGTCTCCTGATTGATGGATTCTTCAAGTGTTCAACCTCAACACCCTTATTCACACTTGTAATAATGTACTTAGTTCCTTGACACCTACTTTCATTATCGGTAGGTTGTCCCATGTTTGTTAATGGTATACCTTAATGACCGGTAATCAAACAAAATCTCGTTGTGTTCGAAATCAACTCCTCTATTCACATGATGTAGAATTGCACCTTCAACGGATAGTGTAGAATACCTCCAGCTTACAGTAGCAACATTCCTATTTTGTTGTTTTCTTTCATCGGACCAATACCTATATGAATTCAGTGATCATGGGAGATCAGATTGTACTCCATTGTATACAAATATCTTCATATTTATTTTGAGATTGGATTCCACTGGGCCTTGTTCGTGACTATGGAAACCTATGGCATGTGTCTGTTGTGTATTTCCTATTCATGGCCATGAAAAACTATTTGGTATATTTCCACATGGATCTGCAGTGTAATTCAGATTGGCAGCCATGTGTACAAAGTCATTATGGATTGTAATATTCTCATGAGTAACTAGCACTTTCAGCCGAGTCACCATTACTCCACTTCTAGGAATTATAATGTATTGCAGCCATCGTAGATACTCCTTTGACCTCACACATTAGGGGGCATCTGTTACAGTAAATTTTTCCTCACCCCATGCAACTTGCTTGGATGGCCTTTCCATTTCCCTATGTAGACTTGAAGTCCCCTTTTGTACCTTATAGAGAAAAAAAAAAACATTTTTCCACATATGTGCACCCTATTAGTTAGACAACAAGCGTATACATAGGTTTCTCCACTACAACCCATGTGCATTGGGTTTGGTGCTCAAAATTAAAAATTGTGTCGAGTTTCCATTCCATGTCACAGGATCCATGATCATTGACCTTCCATATACTGGAAACGCTCTTACTCGACCCTTCAATTCCATTTGAAGGCTATAAAATTATCCATATCCAAGAATTGTGGAGGAGAATTCAACTTTGAGAGAAAATACACTCCGGAGAAATTTCACTTCATATTGAGTTTGCATCCCTTTATCCTTGAAAGTATGAACTCATTGTTCATCCCCCAAGCTCTTCTTTCTTTGTAATGGAGAACCTCATTGTCTCCTTTATATGAGCTTGCCTTTGGTGGAGGATTGAAGTGGTGGAGGCCCAGCTAAAGGGACTTTGTTTCTTAGTTCCGATATGTGCCATTACAGAAGCATGTCACCACTTATGTTGATTATTTTAATAGAAATATTATTTTCTCGTCCAATTGATATCTTGAAAATATTTGAATTATTATTCCATGGGATTATTTTTCATGTATGTTAATGTATTATGATAATCTATATGATAAAATTATATATTATCACCTAATGATTGTGTATCTTGGTTGTTGAGAATAAGTTGCAGGTATAAAGCTTTGAGTTGCATGCTCAACGATGGTCTTCATCGAACATTTGGACGAGGTAGGCTCTTGACCTTGTCTTGTTAACATTTCATTTATATAGAATACTTGGGATTAGAGTTGATTTCTTCATTTCATTTCATCTGTTGTGGTTTACCTCATGCCATAGAGATATTTTCCTCGTAACAGGAACAAACCCCCCTTGAAAATATGTTGCTAACAAAAAATGAAGTAGTCAACATTTCCATTGAAATACATTCATGTGGGAACATTGCAAGAAAAAGTACGTAGTCAACCACAACCAACTCTAGTAATATCTACACAAATACCATTTTTTCCTTTGTTAACGAATATTCCATAGGTCAAGAAAGAAGTACCACCATAGGTCATAGTTGATTTTCTAGATGACAAAAAACCCTACTCTTTCATGGTCAAGACTACCATTGAGATGGATCCTAGAGAAACATGTTGAGGGTAAGGAGACCTGGGATGGCCAAAAGGATGGAGGAGGTCACAACGAGGATGAAGGTCATGACCAAGGGAAACAAATCAAAAGAGATCAACAACTCAAGCTTAGCCCATGGTTATTTTCGTCAGTGGAGATGATAGAGACCCAAATAAAAATAGATAACAAGACAAAGACCCAATGGTTGGGTCTAACCAACAAATAAATGGAAAAAAAGAAAAAGAATATGAAGATATGGAGGACACACCCCTAGAGAAAGGCTAGAATTTTGAATCAATTGTCTCAATTTCATCACAACAATTGGAAAACCCCCCTGGGGTTCTAGTGCTCTAACTATATCATGCAATGACCCTAGAGATGATTGCACAACATGGACAAGACTATCATTATCATAGGGAGTTGATGTAGGATTTCCAACAATTTTTTTATTTTGTACAATACATCATCGTATTTGTACAAGAAATAATAAGGAACATATCCATCCACCTTAGTGAAACAATAGAGAAAGACTACATTGAGGTATATAGTCGCACAAATTCTTTAGTAATCAATGAGAAACCTTTGGCTAGAATGGACCCACAAAAACCACTACATTCACAAGAGTCGCAAATCAAATGATGGACAAGTCCCCATTGATTACTTTATCTAACATCACTACATTTTTGGAAATGAACTAGGCCACCACCTCCTCTAAGATGAAAGAGACAATGACCATATCCACATAAAAAATAGGCCATTGCAAGTGCAATTGGAGAACACATATCAAGAATGCAATGCATTGCGCCACAACAAAAAGGAAATGGCAGAGGAGATTGAATTTGTAAGGACTTGATTCCTTCACATGTTGCTAACACTACAAACTAAATATCTAGATATTCCAAAACTTCTTCTTAAATACCCCTTAGCAATGATGAAAAATAAGATACAACTAGTTGTGACTTAGATCAACGAGAAAAATTAGACACTATAAAAATCAATTCCAGTGGAGAAGTATAGCCTTGATTCTAGCGCCTCACAATTGATTATATCAATAGACCTCATTACCTAGTTAGCGAAGGAGGTAAAGGAGAAACTAAAGGTTGCAACTACACACTCCGAACAAATCTATACAACAATTCAAACTAGAAGCCAATTGTAAGGAAATGGGAGAAGACACTAGAGGAACTACTAATAAATATGGTACATATACATACCGAGGAAAATCTACCGATGGATCCAACCTAGAAATTAAAAATATTGATAAATAACTATACAGATTGTTCAATTCTTCTCAAGAAGTGAAAAAATAGTTGAGGCAACCGATACAAGTGGAAATGGAGCAATACAATGCACTACAAATGCTCACCAATTTCATTTAAGATGAATAGAATATGGTATAACAACACTAGCCAAGAGACCTTGATAATGATAAGGCACAAGCATACGTGGTCAACATGTCAATTTTGGAAGGGAAATGGACCAAGGAGTTGGAGGACTTCCTCCAATTTAAAGAAATTTTTTTGAAGAAAAACCTAACTTGAGTTCTTAGTTTAGGGAAACATGTAACATCCCATGTTTTAATCCCCTCAAATTATAATTTAATTGTATAAATTTGATTTAGGCTGGTGAGATGATATGTTTGGGGTAAAGAGCCCATATTTATTAATGTGGTTGGGGTTTGAACTATATATTATGTACGTAAAAATAGTGAATAAAATATGAAAATCACTCGTTGTGATACAAGAGGGACGATAAAAATGGTGGGGGGGGGATATGCTTCCATAAGAGAGGGGGATAAAAGGGGATCCAAAGGGAAACCCATGTCGTTTTCTTGAGTTAATGTGCCTTTACAAAATAATCCTCCCTTTGACTTCTTAGACACTCAATCATTGAATTCATGTAAGAGGGTGGGTGTGAGAAGTCACATCCCTTAGTTATTAGGAGCATGTATTTGAAGTACAATCATCTTTGGGAAGAGTGAAAGTCAAGAAAGCAAGGGAGAAGAAGGAAATTTGTATGGAAAAAGGGGAGAGTTTTTATGTCGAGTAAAACATATGCTATCTATTTCGACATTAAATTGTCAACCCGGGGCTCATAAGCTTCAAGGTTCCAACACTATATATGTAGTTCTAGAGCTCTAATCTAGCCTAGCCTAACCTAATCTAATATAATGTCAATAAACTCAAATAATGAAGAGATTTAAGCAATTCTAGAATTATGAACTCTATATGGCCTAAGTAACCTTAAACAACCTAGGGATATGAACTATCTCTAAATAAGAAAACAACAAGAAATCTATTCCAAAGCTATCTATTCAATATATTTTTAAATAAGAAAACGAC
>ML860959.1:5667-24277 GCA_009831015.1 Picea engelmannii
ACAATCCTTCGTGTAGTGATCGTCACCACAGATAAGGCAAGGGTAGCGTGGTTTGCGCTTATCCCGGTCATCAACAGGAGGAGATTTGGTTTTCTCATTTGGATTATTGTTTTTACCCTCCTTATTCTTGCCTCTCCCTTTTCCAGACTTAGTCTTACCGGCCGGCGTAGATTGAACAACGTTCACTTCAGAGGTTTTACCGGCGAGAGGAGGAGGAGACAGAGCACTTTTCACATTAGAAGAATTGGATTTCGGGGTTGTAGTTGAAACGGAATGTGAGTGGCTATGAGTGGAACCAATCACACCATTAGCTGCATGCGAGGCAACCGGAGCAGTAGAAGTAGTAGAAGTACCAGGACGAGGTAAATCAGGTAGTAAATCATACAATGTTCCCGTTTGCGAATAAACGAGATCAAGATACTGAGCACAACTAATAGCCTGCTCTTCGGTGACAACACCGCCCATAGCAATGTCTTTACCAATTTTGTTTACAAAAGACTTGGTAAACCACTCTGCCAGTAACTGATCAGGAAGCTCAAGTTTAATGAGACGTCACCTCCGTCGCCACTCATGAATATGATCAGATATATGAGTGCTCGAGATTTATTTGAAGGAAGTTAAAATCTCAGTTCCGGTATCGTAACGAATCGGTAACTGGTAGTGTGTGAGAAAGGCCATTGCAAGGGTGTTGAAATCGGAAAAGAAACCTCGTGGTAATTCAATGTACCACTTCGCAGCAGCACCTGTAAGAGTTCGTTGAAAAAGACGCAGTCTAATGGAGTCATCCATCAATGAGTTGGATGAACACCACAAGTGGAAAGTCATGACATGATTATTTGGGTCCTCTCCCACCTTCCCATCGAATTTGGGAATGTCCGATGGAAGCTTTGCAGGAATAGCAGGCCATTGGGGAGAGTGATGAATAGGATCATTGAGAATCCTGGACAAATCTGGCAGATCCAAAGTAGCAAGAAAAGGCAATTTCCGATTCACTTGTGGATACTGGTGACTTTGGGGTGGAAGCCCTGTCGGTAGACCAGTGGGACTGTATCCAATTTTCCCCCAGAGGGAAGATCCTGGTTGGTTTGGTGGTGGTTGAAACAGATAGTAACCCCAAGGATTTTGACCTTGAGTCTGAGTAGTGACTGGAGGTTGAGTAGTCTGTCCTGAACCCCAGATAGGATTAGTCACACCTGGATAAGGTTGGCCTATGGTAGGGACAGCTTGTTTCCCCCCAGCATTTTGAGGAAAATTTTGCATAAGTTGAATCCAATACTGGGCCAATGCAAGAGGTATGTTTTGTCCTAAAGGTGAGTTTGGTCCCCCAATCAAAGGGACAATTCCACCTGGAAGTTGTGTACCAACCGTAGGTTGCGTAGTAACTATGTTATGTCTGGGAAAAGGAAAAGGAAACGTACTACCCTGACCACCAACAGGATTGTGCAAGTTTGGTGCAACAGTCGGGATAATGCTACTAGTATTAGTATTGCCAGGAGGAAATGGAGGGAGTGTCGGGATGAAACCGGGAATAGGATGCCCAGGAAACTGAGGACTACTTGGAGAACCAGCTGGAGTTTGTGGGGGTGTTGGATGGGAAACATTCAACGATGGATTTAGCGCATGGTAACTAGGAGGTAAATTCGGATTAGCCTCAGGAGTTCTCTGGGTATTAATAGGAGGAAGAGTAGTAGCAGTAATTCCGGTTTGAACACTCGTAGTATTCATGAGATGGGCCATTTCGGGAGGGAGAACAAAATGATATGTGGTAGTCTCCGGTGTAGTCTCTGGCTCAAGAGACACAGGAGGGTTGACGATTTCGTAAACAGGGGATTCAGTACCAAACAAGACTCGTCGGAAATCACCTGACCAAAAAGGATCTTGGCCTACTACACCGTGAGAAGGCCCAACGATTGATTCAGAAGATGTAACAAGAGTTTCTCCAAAAAGATGAAATCGTCCTGAAGGTCATTCACCACAACGAATGCGATAATCCTCTACAGTATTGGTAATTCGAAATTTCGCAAGAGGATAAGTGGGTTCTACTTGTGAAGGTGGTGTAACAACTTCTGGGATGTCACTTATGTCCACGTGTGGTAGAGTAACAAGGGGAATTTCACCCGGATGAGGAGAGTCCTCAGGGGTACCCTCAGGTGTTGTTGCGTGCAAAGGTTGTGAAGCTTCCGGATGTTCCGGAGACAAACCTTGCATCCTACGTGAACGTCGCGGGGGAGAAATTGTAAACAAGTATCTAACTCCCCAACGGAAATCCTATGGTCAACTTCGAGAAATAAACAGCACACCCTAGTAAACAAAATCTAGAAGCAATCACCAAGCAAACAATACCTTCCAATATCGAATCCACTAGTTGGTAATGAAATCCAACGTCGCAACAACGAGACGAGAAGGGGCGGGGCTAAGGTGGAAAAGTTACGTTGACGACCTGCTTAACAGACTTACGCCCTGGTGCAAGCTCCCACACATAATCGTGGGTATACCCTCCAAGGATCCCAAGTGAGTTTGATCAACGTCAATTCCAGGTACCACGGAGCATTTCCCCTCCACAGTCACCTTGGGTAAGAACCTAGAGAGATAAGCCACTAAGGTCACCACAAACAACAGTACAACCTGGGGAAACGGTCGTCAGTCTGATCCACACACAAAGGCAGGGTATCTAGCCCAAAATCAACTCAAAGGCTTCCACTCATAATTGTGGGTATACCTCGGAGTGACCCCCGTAATACGTGCAATCTCTACACCGATGTCAGAAAAGCAGGGTTAGTAACTCTGCCAACACCAATGCGACCTAATGCTTGACCCTTGTGTTAGAAGGGCTTCATGGACAATATGTTGCCAATGGAATTTTACACTCCCTAACTCAAGATACTATTGTGTGTTTTTGAGATTTTGGAGAGTTTGTCTCTCTTCCTACTCCAAAGCACTAGCCTAGCTAAATGTTGGTGTAAAAGAGCCCTAGAAAAGAGTCACTAGTTCAATTTTAATATTACGCAATGTTTTTACAGGCTGTTGTTTACTCAAAGGCAATGGAAATGAAACTCGTGATGTATGACTCTGACCCAAATAATGCAAGGATATGATGAAATAGAATTCGTTTCATTCAATGAATCCTAGTTATGGGAGAGAGAACAATTTCCGAATCAATCTCAATACTACAATGCAAATGCAATGCTCGATTTCCTTTCAGATGCCAGTGCAAACAATCATGTATTAATGAGCAAGTTCCATATGTTTTTCTCAAAACTTCAATACTCATAAAACTTTGATTTTCAATGTTCTCGCAAAAAGAAAAAACAAAACTTGAAAGAAAACATGCATTTCACTTTCCAAGAAGAACTTTTAACAGTGAGAAAAGAAAACCAAATAATAAAGACTCAAACAAACAACCCAATCCAATACTTTCAATGAAAGCAAAAACAAAAGCAAACCAAGGAGCTTCTCAATGTAAATGAAAAATGTGTCCTTTCGAACCAACAAGTACAAGAGAAACACCAAACACTCAACTCTCAACCAATCCCTATTTCTTAGCAAGTCAGATACACTCAACTCCAGAAGTCAGAGAGAATGACAATGCAAACAAAAGCTAAGAAAAGAAAGTCAAGTTTCAAAAGCAAGAAAAACCTAGAAACCCTAGATCAGTTCCAGCAAGCCAATTAAAGCAAAAGATATGCAAGTCACTGATGTAATAAGCCAAAGACGTCTAAATCAACATATATGAGCTATTGATAAAGTCAAATTTTAGATTCAAAAAATTTCAAAAACTGTTCGCAAGCCAATGTGGAACACAGTGCGAGAAACTATGGTTCTTGTAGGCCACTTTGATGCAGCATGTGAACTATCCGCATTGAAATGTATATGAAGAGTGCGAAATATCAAGGTTCTCGCAGGTTGCTAATCGGCACAATGCGAGAATCCTTGAAACTAATGAAAATTTTGAAAAAGCAAATAAAAATCAATCTGGCTTATAGACCCAGAAGGTCTCTCAAGGTATCCCGAGGACTCAGAGACTAACAAATCAAGAGAAAAATGAAAACAGAGCAAATGGCCACAGAACGTTCAAAAACCAAAAAGACAAAAGGGATAAGTCCCTAGTGGAGTCGCCAATTTTGTTGTAGGATAAATCCGTAGGTGCGGACACTAACCGATCTCCCTAGATCCACCTGGTATCTAGAATAAAACATGACAGAATAATACACTTTCCCTAGATCTAACCTATTGAATGAACTAAGAGATAAGGGTTATGGACATACCTTATAAATGCTCTCCTTAGATCTCTGTTGTTCCAAGCTTTTCTCCAATGCTCTCGTCCCGTCCAGATCACAACAAAACGAACCAATTGAAGTAAAGACAAGTTAAGATATTCAATGACTAATCTATACATATGATCAAGGAATTGTGTAATAAAATGACATCATCTTTATGGGAAAGGGACATATTACTATATTGCATTAATTGAAAGTGAAACTTACAACCTGAGCCTTGATGTCATAGGTCTCCTTTCGATGGCTTCTGGCTCTGACACACACACTTGCTCATGTATGAAGAAAGTCTACCACATGTGATGACCTTGTTGTTGTCTCTTGCTACTGTAGCATCAATCCTCCATACAGTCTTGCACTAGTTCTCTAATCAATCTCTTGCTAACTTGCTGCTTTCTTAACTTCTTATTAACCCTTTCCATGAGCAATCTCCTCAATATATAGGAAGAGATAGATTAATTACTTGGATAGAGAACGATCCCAAGATATCTGGAATGACAGTACTTGAGTAACCACTCGAAAGCCAACTCACCCTTCTAGAAGATTCCCTTCTAGAAGGTTCGAGATCTTTATCTTTTTACTCTTTAAGAGCATGTTCGCACCCTAACCATGAGTACAGTGCAAGAAGTTCGCACCCCAGCTTAAGGTAGCCTGCGGGAAACAGGTATTCCCGCAGGTGAATATATAAGTAGCCTGCGAACATGTTTCAAAGTGTGAATTCTAGAAGAAGACAACTGTAACTTTTCTCAGGAAAGTGTTTTTGGTAAAGAGATTGATCTTCCATCATCATGATATCATCATGACATCATCACAATGACCAAATTTGTGGATAACAGTGCCATAGTCAAGTCGAGATTGATTGATGATGCAGTTCTTAAGGTTTTGATTTCGAATTCAATGGGAAAAACAGGGATTTTTCCATATACCATCTCGTAAGGAGAAAAACCAGTCATGCTCCTCCAAGTAGTTCGGTAAGCCCATAGAGCTTCATGCAGTCTGTTAGACCAATCCTTATGATTTTCTCTCACTGTTTTAGTAAGAATGGCTTCAATGAATTTGTTGGTTCTTTCCACTTGGCCATTGCCTTTTGGATGGTATGGAGAAGCTATTCTATGTAAAACATGATATTTACTGAGTAGAGATTCAAATTTATGTGATGTGAAAAGGGGTCCTCCATCAGTGACCGATTCTCTGGGAACACCAAACCTAACAAATATATTTTCAAACAAGAATGCTAAAACAACCTCTTCTGACGCTCTGATAAGTTCTTTTGCCTCCACCCACTTGGTCATGTAGTTTGTACAGACCAATATATAAACTTTCTGATTGGAAGGTGGATGAATGGGCCCTAGAAAATCCATGGCCCATCTTTCAAAAGGCTCTAACACTACCTGAGGCTGGAGTGGCATCTCATCCCTATGAGTTGGTTGACCCATGCATTGGAAACTGTCACAAGCTTGGACATAATTCTTGGCATATTGAAATATGTTGGGCCAGTAATAGCCCATCCTTAAAATTTTATGCCCGGTCCTTTTTGCTGCAAAATGACCCCCACAAGGGCCATCATGGAAAGTTTTCAGCAGATCATAAACCTCATCATCCCTCACACATCTCATGATTTCTTGGTCCAGGCCTATGTAGAAGAGGTATCCTCCTATCCAACTGTACCTGGCACTCTTTTGAATAATTTTCCTTCTTTACCTGGGAGATAGATGGGGAGGTACCTTCCCTGCAACTAGATAATTAGCAATGTCTGCATACCAGGGTGAGTGAGCAGATACTGCAAACAAATGTTCATCAGGAAAGGAATCGTCTACAGGTGAATTATCATCATTTATATGTAATCTCGAGAGAAAATCAGCAACCACATTTTCTTTTCCTCGTCTATCCACTATAGTGATGTCAAATTATTACAGTAGTAACAACCATCTTGTCACTTGGGCATTAGTTATATGTTTATTCATTAGATATTTTATGGTTGTATGATCAGTATGAATAAAATTTGGGTAACCAGTTACATAATGCCTGAATTTATTGATTGCATATACTACTGCCAAGAATTCTCTTTCAGTAACTGTGTAATTTAACTCAGCAGGAGCCATGTTCTTGTTGATATAGTAGATAGCATAGGGTTCTTTGTCCTCCTGTTTCCCTAGTACTGCACCAATTGCAGTTTCTGAGGCATCTGAAGAAATGTGAAAAGGCAGATCCTAATTGGGCCCTCTCAAGATGGGATCTGTAGACAATCTCTGTTTAAGATTTGCAAAAGACAATTCACAGTCGTCAGTCCAATGAAAGTTAACATTTTTTGTTAGTAGAAAAAACAATGGAGAGGCAAGTTTAGAGAATTTTTTTATGAATCTCCTGTAATACCCAACATGTCCTAAAACTCTTCTTACCTCTTTTTGAGTTGATGGATTTGGAATGTCCAAAATTACCTAGATTTTGGCTGGATCTACTTGAATCCCTGTATAAGAGATGAAGTGTCCCATCACTACCCCTTTACGCATCATCATATGGCACTTTTCTGTACTTAAAGAGAGATGAGATTGTTTACATCTTTTGAGCACTTTCTCCAGATTAGACAAAGCATCTTCGAAATCAGTCCCATAAGGAGTAAAGTCATCCATGAATATTTCCATACAATCATTCACCATATCAGAGAAAATACCAATCGCAGCTCTCTGGAAAGTGGTTGGTGCATTACACAAGCCAAATGGGAGAACCTTGTAGGTGAATGTTCCCCAACGGCTGGTAAAGGTGGTATTATCTTGGTCCTATGGGGCAATTTGTATCTAGTTATAGCCACTGAATCCATCTAGAAAAGAAAAATATTTCTTTCGGACTAAGTTATCTAAAACCTGATCAATAAATGGCAGAGGGAAATGATCCTTCTGTGTTGACTTATTCAGAGATCGATAGTCCACACACACTCTCCACTTACCATTATTTTTAGGTACAATAACCAATGGTGATACCCACTCACTATCTGATATAGGGTAGATGAATCCGGCATTGAGAAGTTTTTGAAGTTCTTCTTTAACAATTTCTTTAAGGTTTGGGTTCATCCTCCTTTTCGGTTGGCAAATGGGTCGGCATTCTTCTTTGATGTATATGTGGTGGGTGCATAGCTTAGAGGGGATGCATTTCATATCCATGTAATCTCGTGCAAATTCTTCTTTATATTCAATCAATAAATTCATCAGTCGGCGAGTTTCATCACTGGAGAGATCGGGATTGATGTTCAATGTTTTTCCAGGTTCGATTTCCACAGCGATGCTCTTGGAACTGATTTTGGGAAATAATTTAGCTATTACTGTTTCATCATCTGCTGTTACAACATTTGTTGTTACAACGACTGTTGTTACAACGACTGTTGTTACAAATGAATCACTCTGATTGTCAGCAGTTTTCGAGTTCATTTCTTCCGGAGCCATAGGGTCAAAGACTCTGATCAATTGGTGGTGTGTGTGCTATGTAACAACAGAGGGGTCACAAATAAAACTGTTGATTAAATCATCCTCTATCTCATCCTTGAAACTTAGGTCCTTTCCTATAGTTAGCATAGGTAGAGAACTTTCAGCCTCAGTTTCCATCCATAGAGAGTTTTCAGGTTTTGCACTGGGTGTAGCATGAGGATACAAGGTAAGTTTTTTTGTATCATAACCATCAGATATGTTCATAGAACCAAATTGGAAACCTATGAAGGCATCAACTGTGGCTAACCATGGTCGTCCCAGAATTAGAGGATGGCCTCCCAGACTGGATTTGGGCTGCAACACGACAAAATCAGCAGGATACTCCCATGAGTCTACTGAAATAACTAAGTCATCGATTACTCCTTCTGGTCTGATGGTAGAGCGATCAACTAATTCTAGAATAGTAGGAGTAGGTCGGATTTTTGTTTCGAGTTGCAACAACTACGTAATTTCTATTGGCATGATGTTAATTGTTGCCCCTAAATCAACTAGTACATGTTGAATAGATGTCTGTTAGATTTTAACTGTGACAGTCGGGTTTCCTGGGTTGCCATATTTAATAGGTGGAGTTTTGCCTAGCATTAGCTCAGACAAATCCCCCACTACATGCACTGTGAGGGGATCTTTAGGTTTTTGTCTAAGTTTTATGATACAGAGATCCCGCACGGTCTTGGTATAAATAGGGACATCCCTTATTTCTTGCAGTAGTGGAATATTAATGTGTAGATTTTGCAATTCTCCGAGATTGAAAGATGGTAATTCCACAGGCTTGACAATTTTTAGTCTTTCAAGGAATGGTGGGTTTGTTGATTCTAGAATAGGTTGGTCAATTTCTTCTGTATCAACAGATGGTTTGTCCCCCAATTCCTTATCTGATTCTGAAGATGGGGCATATTCAACTATTGGCTCAACTATTCTCCTTGATCTTAAATGTATTTCGTCACAGGGCATAGGAGTAATAGATAAGGCTGGCACATTAAGTATGTCTATGTTCTGAACGACCTTATTATTTGGGTTTGGGTTAGGTTGCACAGGCATCTGAGGTCATAAAGGAGGATTGTTTGGTGAGTTATTTGGAGGCAATTGCAGTTGTTGTTGTTGGTATGGAGGTTGGAACTGATGTTGAAAGAAGTTTGGTTGGTGTTGGCTTGGATAACTAAGTTGTTGTTGAGGACCTCTCCCATATGGGTTCCATTGCCCATAGTGATTCGGTTGTTGGGGCATAGATAACCATGCATTGGGATCCTGATAAGAGGGTGGCATTTGATTTGGAGGGGGAACATTCAACTGGCCATATGGTAGCTGATTGTTCCAATAATTAAATGTTGGAGGAGAAAATTGAGAATTCATACCTTGACCTCTTGGCTGCCATTGTCTTCTTTGTGTGATCAGATAGATAGCCTCTGCTTCCTCACTAGTTTCATTCATTGATTCTTTTACCCTTGGTAGAGAAGGACATTGGTCAGTGCCATGGTCTAATTCACAAATAAGGCATACCTGGACACTGTTCAATGGGCACTCCCTTGGTGGATGTTTCTTCCTACATTTTGGACAGAAAATGCATAATACTTGCTCTGGTTCTACTTGTTTTTGTTTGACCTGCAAAGTATCCATTTGTGAGGCAAAAGAGTTAATCATATCTGTTTTGAAACTTTCTAACAGATTACCTATTTCTGCTCTTGTTTCTCCTCCATTTGTTGATTTTTGTACCCTTGAAAAAGTAGTATCCTTGGTAGTTGACTTATTTCTTGTAGATCCTCGAGAACATCTTTTGCAGAGGTCTACAATGTCCTCATAGGATTCCTTAGATATATCTCCTTTACCAATCATATTCAACATATCTAAGCAATCTTCTCTAACTCATTTTAGCAAAATGGTTTTCAGAATGTCCTTACTCACATTCGGATGGCCAGACCACTATAGATTGTATTGGAGTTGCTCCACAAAGTCTTCAAGTGGATCGTCCTCCTTCTGTGACATTTTGAATAGCTCCTCGCTACGTTCCCTTGTTCAATAGTAGTCTTGGTATTTGTGCAGGAAAATATGCCTCATTTTCATCCATGTTGAAATGTTTTCCCCTCCAAGGCTCATGAACCATCTTAATGCATTTCCTTTTAATGTGGATGGAAATAGTTTGAGCTTTTGCGTAGTGGTAGTGTAGTCATAGCTTCTACACAAAATGTCAAATTCAAACAGAAACTCATCCGGATCTTCAGTAGATAATCCATGAAAATTTAGGAGAGTTGAGAGAGGTATCTTTTTCATAGGATCCATCCCTCGTATGGGGACATCAGAAATAGGAAAAACCAGGGTAGAGATAGTGTTTTCATTGTTTACCTGATCCTCATTGTTTTGTGGATTCTCTTGGTAGATCTCTTCTTCGTTATCCCATTGATTCTCCATATGTTCTCTCTGGTTCCACTCAATATGAATAGTGTCCCACTCTTCCTTAGTGACTATATGACCGTTTATCTGATAAACAACTTCTTCTAGGTTTTCTCGATTTGAGGCTATACTTCCTTGATCCTCTATGTTCTCCAGTGTTGCTTGCTGATTTGTTGGTGACAAATCTTCAGCTTCACTTTCAGCTACAAATTTAGCTTCAACCCTTGAGGAGAACAATGTTTCAAGAGGGGGTATTTCTACTGACTATGGATCACATCCTCTTAGAGGATTGGCACGGCGAAAAATGGATCCTGAAGAAGAATCTGCTCTGGCTATAATCTCTTCAACAATGTTCTGTCTTCCCAGTATGTTAGGATTTCTTCCTCCACGTCATCTGGTGCCTGCAATGTTAGTATTTTGGGGGGTTCATTCTCACGTTTGGTGATTCATGTAGACATTTCATTCCTAAAAAAAAAACTAGTGTGCTTACCAAAATCTACAATTATCTTCCCCGACAATGGCGCTAAAATGTTGGGCACTTTAATTGTCTAATTAAATGGAAAATCAAAGTGTTCAATATAAATTGTCAACCCAAGGAAGTCTGTTATTTCAAGATAATTCTGCACAGTCTATGCTAGATTATGGAAGCATCTTTAATCTAATTGCAGTAGGGAAGTTCTCATAACAAAAACAAACAAACAATATTGCTCACACAATTGTGCTGATACAGCTGGAGTGCTACAGACTTAAAATCATAATTGTAATCTAAACTGATGAATCTACAAACACCATGAATTTCCTACCTTAATATAACTTTCTAATTTACTTTTGCAAGAATAAATTCTATGCTATTGCTGAAGGGAAATCTACTTATTGCAAGAATCTAATTCACACTTTTAATTCTCCAGATCAAGATTTAAACTTAATGTAGAAAAAGGAAAGGTAACTCTCCATCCATGCTCAGCAATTGAATTTTAATTCTCATGAGACAAATTTATGTGCATTTATCAGGAAGGGACTAAACTATAACAACAGTTGCATTCAGAAACATCTAACAGTTAAACCAATTCCAATGAAAACAACTAAATCTAGAATTCGAGATAGAGGGGAATCGGTGAAGAAGGTGGGCCCTTTCCTTCTCACTGAATCCACTCAAAGAGATAGATCACAGTATGTTAAAGAAATTCAATCCAGTTCTTCATTCAATTGCCAAAAAGATGGTTGAGTACAATAATCGTTCCTTTCTTCAGTTCAAGCCAAAATACTAACAACCTTTACATTACCAAATCTATGCTATTTAAAGTCAGAGTCAATCAGTGTTCAGAAACAGAGCAGTCCTGAGAATCCCCAATTCTCAGGCTGTTCATTAGATATCATCAATACCAAATCTTGAATTTTCCTTCCTCAACATCATGAGCCAACATTCTAATCAACAGGTGTTTCAGCAATCATATCACAACAGGACTTGTGGCGTCTATTGTAACAGCTTCCGAGATTAATAGGATTTTGATGTAGTAGTTGTGTAATAGCTTCCAAGATTGGTGGGCATTTGTTGCAGAAGTCTTGTAATAGCTTCCAAGATTGGTGGGCATCCATTGTAGCAATCATGTAACGGCTCCCAAGAATTACGCATAGCTGTGATAGGAATGAACCGATTCTCGAAGTGGGTTGTTCTATCATTTTGATCATTAGTTGAATTATTTCATGGGTAAAATATGTGATCATTATCAATCAAACATGCTAAGTAAATGAAAACATAAAAGCAAGATGAATAGTTCGTACCTTGGGAAAAAGGGTCTTAGTGCTCATTATAGTAGTCATTTAGCTTAGGAAATGAGAGGGTTGAATGATCAAAAGGTGTAGTGAAAAACGGAATTTCAGGGTCCTAAGAGGGGGCAGCCTCAGACTCGAGCCCATAACCCTTTGTCTAGATAGAATGCGACACAAAATCCTTGGCACTTTCCTTTCCCAGGAAATCCGTTATTCTCTGGGGGGGAACATATTCAAGGACAACAAAAACCTTCTCTTTCCCATGGGACTAATGTGTATCCTCCTCATGGAAAAAATGTTTACCCCCCTTATGGGAAAACCCATCAAGTTATCCCCCATTTTCACATGTTTCTCAACCATCATCGAATCCTATTTATTCTAGTCAGCAACAAATGTATGTAGGAGGACCTACTGGATACAATTATCCACCTAACCCAGTTTATGGCCCTACTAGTGTCCCTATGCCACACTAGTATCACCCTCAGGTTAACCAAAAACTACCGTTTCTCGTGACTCTGGATCTACCAAACTTGTCTCGGTTGACCAATGATCCTATATTACATTATCCCTTTTGGCCAGTGATTCCTGCTAAATTACCTTCCGATATTTCAAAATTTGACGGTAAACCTGAAGAAGACCCAAACAACCATTGATGACTTTCCATTTATGGTGTTCATCAAAATCCTTAATTGACAATTCTATACATTTAAGTCTTTTCCATAGAACACTTACAGGCTCAGCAGCCAAGTGGTATATTGAACTTCCACATGGTTTTTTCCAAGATTTCAACTCCCTTGCCATGTCCTTTCTCACGCACTTTCAACTACCCATTTGATACGATATGGGTACCAAACTCTTGATCTCCCTTCTCCATACCAATATCTAATCATATTCATGAATGGAGATGAAACCGAAGGTTGATCAAAGCAATCATTCCTAACCATTTATTGGAGGAATGGTTTACTAAATCATTGTTACCCCCAATTTCTCATGATGTCGCCATGGGTGGTGTAGTCACCAAGGAATAGGCCATTTCTTGGGATCAGTACCTAGATTTGGTTTATTCACAATTTGGTACTTTGTATGAGTTGATCCCAAATTCTACCCATGCCACTACCGATCCATCTAAACCTTCATCCACATCACATGCGGATGGATTTATCGGCTTCGTCAAAACCCAATCTACTTCCTAGTCGACTGGAATGACAAATCGATCTGCTTCGGCACCCACTCCCATATCGACCTCACTCTCCTCTACCTCCCCCCAAACTCAAATCTCTGAGGTGAATGCATTTTAGTCTACCCCTTCACAACAATCTGGAGGTAAGAAGAAGACAAAGAATAAACCCAAAAAGAATAATAACAATGACCAATACAAAACTCAAACTCTAGCACCTGCTACCGAAAATTAACCGCAGCGGAAACCAAAATTCCCATGTCTTATTTGTGGTGACGATCACTACACTCAAGACTGTCCACATCGCAGTGAAGTGGAAAAACTTTATTATGGGAATTCCCAACCCCCCGTGCTTACTCAACCTTTTCCTCAACAACAATCCATGGTTTCTCAAAGCCCCTCTCTAGGGGGCAGTTCTAGCCATCCTTCTTCTAATGAAGCCTCTACAAGTGCCCATATTTATATGTTCAACAAGATTGATTTAACCACTCTCTCTATGACCTATGACATGCCATCTAAACCTGAGAAATGAAAGGTCACTAATGGTACTTTACCGGATCTATCACCATGCTTTGTTAGTCCTCCAATTGTTAGTCCTCCGTCTGGATCACTTCAGATAGAGAAACCTACATTCGACTCCATATTATGCCCTCCCAAGAGCACCATTAGTAAATATACTTTTAATCCTAGTTCACATGCCGCCCAAAACTACAACATTGTTGAATATTTGGCTCAAGCACCATGTGCTATGTCTGTGTTGGAAGTTCTACAACATTCCCCAAGTCAACGTAGAATGCTCTTGGTTGTTATTGGTGATTTTTATCCTAATTCGTCCAACAATATCACGTTTAACCTGGACAATTTTAAGTATCGACTCTCTCACCAACTTACTTTTCAAATTGATGTTGTTGTTCACAATCAAAAAATTCACCGTACTATGTTGGATGAGGGAGCCTCTACTTGTGTCATGTCTTTAGCCTGCTAGAAAAGATTAAAATCACCTACACTTAACAAATCCCCTACGATGTTACGTGCATTCAATGGGCGAGGTTTTCATCTTCACTGACTCTTGCAGTCCTTATTCGTTCAGTTGGGTGGAAAAACCATTTATGTTGACATCGAGGTGGTCGATGCTCCCCTTGATTACAACTTGTTACTAGGAAGAAGTTGGTTTTATGCTATGACTGTCGTTGCTTCATCAGTGTTTCAATGTGTACAATTTCCTCATCAAGGCAAAATTGTCACTATTGATCAATTAGATTTATGTACACCCGATATTCGCACTCCCTCTACCAAAAATATTCTTTTCTTGGGAGATCACAAGATCACATATGAAAGCGTTGGTGTAGGATTGTTGATAGATTCTAGCCTTATGGGTACCTTCCCTGCACCACTTCCTCTCACAACACATCATATTTCCACCATCAATATGATTTTGACTACTACTTATCAGTCTTTGGAATCATCTGATCCTTGGATTGTACCTAGTCCTTTGGAGTTTGATGCACTAGGTGACACCATGCCACTTAGTTCAGCCGAAGCTTCTTATGTTGATATTCAATCATCCTCTCCTTCCTCGGATGACCAACATCTCTTGGCACCCGACACTTACTCAATGCCATTTGGTTGAATTCCTTGACGTCTGCCTTTGACTACATTTCCCAAATCTTTTCATCCGATGAATCTATTATGGAAATCCTTAGCATTGACTATGTAACTTGGGATGATAACCATCATCGATCCTCTTTTCTTCCACCTCTTGAAGAAATAAAGGAAGATATACACACTATGTTCCCCCCTGATGTTGTCAACTTTCCACAATCACCCATACTTACACAAGATATTATTTCTGAAGGGAATGTGGGCAAAATTTCCTCTACGGTCGTTATTGAAATTTCGATCAAGGAAGGTGTCGTGGAAAATATTAATATCGGTGTTAATTGTTCGCCCGAGGAAGTGGTTTATTACACTGCTTTATTTAAATAATTCCATGATGTCTTCACTTGGAGCTACGAAGAAATGCCAGGGATCGATCCTTCTATCGTTGTGCATGAGATTAAAACTTACCCAGGTGTAAAACCTGTTCGACAGAAACTCCACCCGGTCCATCCTAATAAGATTGCGGCTATTTAGGCAGAAGTTGAGAAACTATTGAAATATGGCTTCATCTATCCTGTCCCTTTGATGGAATGGGTTTCAAATATTGTTCCGGCCACTAATAAGTAAGGGACCATTCGTGTCCGCATTGATTATAGGGATCTCAATAAGGCTTGTCCAAAAGACAATTATCCTACACCTTTCATCGACCAGATTATTGATAATTTCACTAGTAGCGTGATTTTCTCTTTCATGGATGGTTTCTCAGGGTACAACTAGTTTGAAATTTTACCCACTGATCAGCATAAGATAGCCTTCATCTGCCCATGGGGAACTTTCACCTATCAGAAACTACCATTTTGCCTAAGAAACGTTGGTGCTACATTCTACTGGGCCATGTCATATGATTTCCATGATATCAAACATATTGCGGAACCTTACCTTAAAGATTTACCAGCCCATTCATCCAGTCGATTCGACCATTTTGGTCATCTACGGGCTATTTTTCTTCAGTGTCGGTTCTATCGTATTAGTTTGAATCCACACAAGTGTATTTTTGCTTTTGAATCAGGTTGAATCCTCGGTTTTATTGTCTCCAAAGACGATATTTGGGTGGATCCCTTAAAAATTAAAGCTATTCTTACTTTACCTCCACCTAATAATTTGACAGAAATCCAAATTTTGTAGAGGAAAACAAACTTTCTTTTTCCTTTTATATGTAACTATGCTAATATTACCAAAGTATTTATGCGATTGTTGCAGAAAGACACTCCTTTCATATGGGATGCTCAACGATCTTTTGCTTCTCTTAAGCATGCATTGACCAATGCACCTCTGTTGCATCCTTCGAATTATACGAAGGACTATATCCTTTACTTAGCAACCTATACTTCCACTATTGTTATGATGTTAGTTCAAGAGGACCCTAACGGTGAAGAACATGTGATATATTATCTGAGAAAAATTCTATCCGGTCCTAAGCTCTGATATTCGCATGTTGAAAAGTTGGCTCGGGTGGCCATCATCGTTGTCCAGATATTTCACCGTTACATCTTTCTACGCAACACTACAGTTATCGCGGACTCAAACCCCATGTATCATATTCTGACATGTCAATTTCTTGGGGGAAAATATTCCAAATGGATCATCATCCTTCAGGAATTCGATCTTGAATTTGCTAAGTCCAAAGCCAAAAAATCCTTGGTGTTTGCAGAGCTTATCTGCGACCTTCCCCATGATGATGAAGACACTGAGCCCATAGATTCTCTCCCTAATGAAACTCTGCTCCTCATCATCATGTCTGGTCCTTGGTATGGAGACATCCTTCTTTATATCCAGACCCAATGTTTTCAACCCGATATCTCTCGTGAAGAACGTCGATGTATTCATCACCATTCTCGTCGCTACCTTATCATCGGTGACACTTTGTATCACTGTGGTATTGACACTATACTGCGAATATGTTTGAATCATGAAGAGGTTGAACACGTCCTTAATGACTGTCACCTTGGAGCCTATGGCGGTCACCTTTCTAGGATGGCTACAACTCATAAAATTTTACGTGCCAGTTACTTTTGGCCCTCCATCTTCAAAGATTGTATTGAGGCTGTCAAAAAGTGCCCACCCTACCAAGTTTTTGATAAAAAGGCACACACCCACCCAGCTCTGCTACATCCTGTTGTCACCATCGACCCCTTTACAAAATGGGGCATTGATTTCATGCAGTGTAAGCCTACCTCAACCGAGGGGCAAGGTTATATCATCCTCATCGTTGATTACTTCAAAAAATGGGCTAAGGCTATGCCTACCTTTCTGAATGATGGTCGTACTACAAATCTTTTCTTCTTCAACCACGTCATCACTCACTTTGGTATTCCACAAGCCATTGTCACTAATCATGGTTCACACTTTCAAAACCAGATGATGAGTGAGTTGCATGCCAAGTTGGGTTTTCTCCATGAGAACTCATGCCCATACTATCCTTAAGAAAATGGACAAGTTGAAGCTATCAACAAGGTCCTTAAAACCATGATTCAACATATTGTAGGGGAAAACAAGACATCTTGGCACCTACAACTTTTCTCCACTCTTTGGGCTTACCATACTTCAGTGAAAACTGCTATTGGATTCACTCGTTTCCAGTTAGTATATGGAATAGAAGTTGTTTTACCAATCGAGTGTGAAATTTCCTCATTGAAACTCAAATTAGAACTCCTACCTCACACTTCTGTTGGAGAAGAACACTTCTTACACTTGACCAAGTTGGATGAAACACATCGTGATGTCACTCTTGTTAATGAGACGTATCAAAAGCGAATCAAGAATCAATACGACAAATCCGTCCATCCTCATACTTTTGTAGAAGGATACCTAGTCCTCATTTACAACTAGGCTCATGATAAGTTAGGGACAGACAAGTTAGAACCTTTGTGGCATGGTCCTTTGATCTAAAAATGAAGAAGACTTGTATTCTTGAAAATATTTGTCAGTTAAATTTATGTGTTAAAATGCAAATGGATCAATTTTGCAACACAACTTTAAAAGGATTTACTCATTCAAGATGCATATAAAAAAAAGCATAATAAATGAACAGAAAACACATAACACAACAAATGATAAAGGAGTTCACCCCTCTCTTGGGCTACATCTCTTGGTCCAGCTTCCAATGGATCATTTGTATTATTTGCTCAAAGTGCTCAAAAACGTGCTTTACAATGCTCAAAATGCCAAATAGACTACTCCAATGGCTTCAGAACGTCCAAAAACCCCTAGATGGGCTTTTTCGGCACCTCGTTTGGTCAAAAAATGAAGTAGATAGGCTTCATGGAAGTCTCCCCTTCAAGCTCGTTGTCTCTGCATCTACAAAATGCAGCTCCTCTGGCTCAACCTAGCCCACATGCAATTTAAAGCGTAAAAACTTGGCACCGGGCGCAACCACACAACCGGTCCAAACTGTCAAACCGTTACGCGCCGACCTTAACTACCAAGGCCCGTGGGCACGTGGTAGTCACATGACCGTGGGCTATACAATAGGGCTTAAGTTTTAACAACCATTTGATAGCCATAACATTTAACCCGCGCGCATATATGCATTGTCACATGGCATACCAAACCGTGCATATATTTAAACGGTTATAACATGGTTACGGTGGGTCTAACCATCGTGGCTCTGGTCGCATATAATACAACATATGATCACGGGCCGGGGCTAAGCCCCAGCCCGGTCCACGCCCAAACATACATTTAAACAATGTTAAATACAATTGTTTGCATATATATAACAAGGAACATGTGTGGGTGCACCGGTTGGGCAGCCTTTCCCAAAGCTTTACCCTACCCCAGAGGTCATGGGGTCGACTCCTGCTAAGTGCAAAGGTTTTAACCAACAAACAGGTGACACGTGGCGGCCTTTGGTTGGGCCATGTGTC
>WSFP011411761.1:0-24458 GCA_009831015.1 Picea engelmannii
TGCTATGGCCCAATGGTTGGATCTGAACTCGTGATCCAGGTGGATATCGGTGGCCACCCACCTTTTCCAACTAGCTCAAAACAATTTTCTGGCAATTTTGGTAATTTACTAGTTTTAGCAGTTTTTAACTTCTGGGGCCATTTTGAGGGCCTAAATGAAGGTTTTCAGGATCGAGATTCTCAATAACAGCCAAATTCTATGGCTATGATTAAGCCCCTTAAATTAATCTCCTCGACGATACCTTTCCAACGAGCTATTGTGCGCCTAAAACGAAGATCGTATGCAAAAGTTACGACCCCGAGAAGTTGATGTACTAACTTACCCAAACATGGCCCACATGACTTTTGGTGCTTCATCTCCTAGGGTTAGGTTTTTGGATGTCTAGGGTTTTTAACATTCCTGTTTACTATAAAAAGGCCTTCAGAGCCTCATTGTAACCATCTTCTTGTGAATGAGAGCAGCCGTCACATCTCTTCCCAGAGATAAGCCACCACCTTTCCAGCAAGCTTGTTTTTCGCTGCGTTTTATAGTTTCAACTTATTTCCTTATTGAATAGAAAACCAGTTTTACTATATCTCTGTTATTTTGTGTTAAGCACCTGTTAATAATCTGTAGTCATTTGGTTCTGCTCATAAAATCTGGATCAGTGGTATCAGACCGGTCTGCTCCTTGTCGTCTTAATGCATGTCCACAATGAGGTCGGAGTACAAAGAGATGGGTCTGGAGCTTGTTTCTCTTGCAAAAAAAATCTCTCACACGCCTAAGCGACCTCTCATGGTAGGAGAAAAGAAAAATGATGAGACAAGATATCCTTTCAAAATGTTGCTTGAGGAAGCCCTCATGCAACAGAGGAACGAGATGATGGATAGTTTCGCGCAAATCCTTCGACGACTACCAACATGCGACACATCTTCTTCGAGTGGAGGCACCGCCCCCTTCAAGGTACATATAAACTTTGATATTCCTATATTTGAAATTTTGATAGACATAGATGTTGTCGACAAGTGGTTGAATCTACTAGAAGGGTATTTTTCTGTCCATAACTTTTCGAATAGAGAAAAGATTACTTTGCACTCCTCATAGCCGTTCCCCATGTCAAAGATTGGTGGGAAAATTTCTATGAGCAAAAGGAAACAAAAGAACCCTCATTATTTACAGTCATGACCACCTGGGAATCCTTCAGGGATGTTATTAAGGAACAATACTACCCTGTCGGAAGTTATGACGACTTGTATACCAAATGGACCACACTGCGGCAAGAAAGAGACCAAGCAGTGCCAATTTTCACAAATATCTTCCATACCTTGCGCACCAAGTTGGTATCAAAGATTTGAAGCAACATCTGGTGCTCAAGTATCGTGGTGCTCTGCATAGATACATCTATACCGAAATGGAATTTCTGTACATCTCATCCTTGGGCGCGGCCTACCGATATGCCGTCAAAATCGAGCAGAAGCTCAAACAAAAGACGCAACAATTTGGGCCTGGGAACCCCACACAACAAAAGCCATGAAAGGGTGGCCCCAACCCACAAAACAAAGGACATAGAAAATATGGACAGTATTAGGACAACCAGTCCAAGCCGCAAGCAAAGAAGGACACCAGAAAGACAAAGAAAGATACCAGGAAGTGGTGCAACTTCCATAAGAGACCTTGGCATAACACTGCTGACTGTCACTCAAAGCAGTCGCTGGTGGCCGAAGTGAAAGCCTCTGAATCAGATGCAGGTTCTGACTCTGAGTCAAAACCAGAAAGGGGAAGACAGATCATTGACATGGAACCCAGTGCCACTGTTGCTACCACCAAGCTCCAGCCTGGTGAACCAGACGAGCCAGAAGAAGGATAACACCTCTTCCATTCACAGATGTGGGTAAAAGGCACCCCGCTACACTTCATCGTTGATAGCGATAGCTAGAAGAATCTCATCTCAGCAGAGGTCGTCAAGCAGCTGGCCCTGGCGACAACACTGCACCCACAACGCTACACCATTGGATGGCTTCACCAAGGAAGCGATCTGCGCGTCAACCAATAGTGTCGACTATCATACGACATCAAGCCCTTCAAAGACGAGGTATTGTGTGATGTTGCTCCTCTCGAAGTTTGTGATGTTCTTTTGGGCCAACCTTATTTATGGAAAGGTCATGTTGTATATGAGTCTAGGCCTCGTAGTGTTATTATTACTTTAAACAGGAAATTGTACAGGATACTCGAGGCAGTCCCACCTAGTGCTATTTCCTTGATCTCTACTAAGCAATGTAGGAAGGTCATCTCTCAAACGGAGAAGTTTGTCTTCTTTGTTATTCACTCTCAGAATGATCGAAAGATCACAACCACATCCAGGGTCTCTGCGACCGACCTCTCCACACAGCGGAAGCAGGTAGATAAGTCCGTGGAAGAATACTCAGATATCTTCTCCTCACCTACCAGGGTACCTTTGCATTGCTAGGTCAAGCACCCCATCTATCCGACCCCTGACGCACCACTTCCCAATGGGTCAGTCTATCGCCGCTCTCTGTTAGAGAATGAGGAGATCAAGCGACAGATCTAAGAAATCCACCACAAGGGGCACATCCGTCCCAGCTCATCACCTTGTGGGAGCCCAATCGTGTTGGTACAGAAGAAAGATGGAACCTGGCGACTCTGCATTGATTACCGGGCTCTGAATAAAATCACAGTAAGAAACGGGTACCCGATTCCCCGAATCGATGACCTCCTTGATCAACTCATGGGGGCCAAATACTTCAGTAAGATTGATTTGAAGTCTGGCTACCACCAGGTCCCGATAGAACATACAGATGTATGGAAAACTGCCTTCAAGTCAAAGGAAGGGCTTTATGAATGGCCGGTCATGCCCTTTGGTTTGACAAATGCTCCAACCACTTTCATGAGGATGATGGACGATATCCTATGACCATTCACCAATACTTTTGTAGTGGTTTATCTAGATGACATTCTCATTTACAATAAGACTTGGGCCGAACACTTGCAACATATTCAACAGGTTCTACACACCCATCGACAACACAAGCTATACGCCAACTTGGAAAAATTCTCCTTCTGCATGGACAGGGTCCATTGCTTGGGCTACATCGTTGATCAACATGGCATACATGTAGATCTAGCCAAGATCCAAGTCATCCGTGACTGGCCAACCCCAACCACACTCACTGAGCTTCTTGGGCCTTGCCAATTTCTACTGCAGGTTCATGTTGGGATTCTCCCATATTGCATGGGCCCTCAACCAAATAACCAGGGGTGGTGGTAAGGAGAAATTTGGGTCCGGTCCGAACAACAAGCGTTCGATGATTTGAAGCAACGCTTGTGCTCAGCCTCAGTACTTTCACTACCAGACCTCTAGCAACCCTTTGAGATTGAGACAGATGCTTCAGACTATGCTGTGGGCATCGTTCTCACTCAGCACGACCACCCCGTGGCCTATCATAGTGAGACACTATCGGATGTTGTCCGTAAGTACCCTACTTACGACAAAGAAATGTACTCCAATGTGCAAGCCTGCCGCCAATGGAGACATAACATTTATGGGAAGGAGACAATCATCCACATTGATCATAAGCCACTGCAGTTCATGTAGACATAAGGAAAATTGTAGAATGACCGCCATCAAAAGTGGTCCACATACTTGCAAAAATTCCACCTCAACATCAAGTATAAAACATGAAGCACCAATCGCGTCGCTGATTGCCTCAACAGACCGCGAGTCGCGACACTCACCATGGTGCTAGAATCTTGCGGCCATGAGACCTATGGATGGCCCCAACTCTATGAGACAGACCCAAACTTTGCCACCCCCTACCAAATGTTGGGTGCAAACACAGTTGTCAATAATTTCCATCTTCAGGATGAGTTGTTGTGTCGCCTGGGCCATATCTGTGTACCATCAAGCGAGCGAGCGAAGATGATCTAGGAAGCCCACTTCAGTCGGGTGGCAGGACACTTCGGCATTGAAAAGACAATGGCGATGCTACAAAAACACTTCTACTGGCTAAAACTTCGACAGGAGGTCAACAAGTATATTAGGTCTTGCATTGCCTGTGCTATTGCCAAACCGACCACTAAGAAACAGGGCATGTACACCCCTCTTCCTACTCCTGACATGCCATCGGAATCCATCTCAATGGACTACCTATCAGGCCTCCCATCCACCAAGCCGGGAAATGACTGCATTTTTGTGGTTGTTGATCGCTTTTCTAAGATGACGATTCTGGTTGCCTACAAGAAGAGCATCACAATAACGGCCACTGCCAAGCTCTTCTTTGAACGAGTCTGGGTACATTTTGGAATCCTACAAACCATTTCCTTAGATTGGGACAGTCGATTTCTCAGCACATTCTGGTCGATCCTCTGGTCACTGCTGGACACCAAGCTCACCAAATCCACGGCCTTCCACCCCTAGACAGATGGCCAAACTGAGGTCGTAAATCGAATGATTGTGCATATCCTTCGCATGTATAATTCCAAGCAACCTGACACATGGGATGAGAGCCTTCCCTATGTCCAACATAACAACCGAGCCCTCCATAGCTCAACTAGCCACAACCCCTTTCAGGTGGGGTTGGGATTCCAACCATTGGGTTCCATAGATGTTGCACTTCCCCTTGTGGTCACCTCGACCGACTCATCTCCTGCTCCAACTGAAGCTGACAAAGACACTTGGTTCATTGAGCAGATCCAACACATATGCCAACATGTTCAAGATATCCTACAGAAGTCCAATGACAAGTACAAGCAGCGCCATGATCAACATCGGGTGCCACATAAGTTTCAAGTGGGAGGCAAAGTTTGGTTGCACTTGTAGAAAGAACGCTTTACAAGACCCCATCGGAAGCTTCTCCCACTCCATTATGGGCTGTACACCATCACCAATTCCGCGGGGGATAATGCTTTTGAGCTCAACATTCTTCCTTTCCTTGGCCCACACCCAGTGTTCAACGTGGATCTCCTTCTCCCTTATTTCCCACCATTATTGGACACCTCAGAAGTAGCAGAACAACTGACACCAACATAGCTCAACACTGAATGCATACAACAAACATCCAATGATCAGATTGTGGACACACAGATCAAGGGCACTCGACAACAAAGGATCCAACTTTATTGAGTCGTCAAAGAAAGGTAGCTCCTGCACCAAGGCAAGTGGCTCACCCGGGGCCAAGTTCAGAAGAAATTTCCTCATCTGATGGGGGAACTCAACACAATGGAGACCATTGCTTTCTAAGGAGGGAGGATTGATCTATGTGGATATCGGTGGCCACCCACCTTTTCCAACTGGCTCAATACAATTTTCTGGCAATTTTGGTAATTTACTATTTTTAGCAGTTTTTAACTTCTAGGGCCATTTTGACGGCCTAAATGAAGGTTTTTTGGGATCAAGGTTCTCGATGATAAACAAAGGCTCTAATTGAGCCCCATAAATGAATCTCCTCGATGATACCTTTCCAACGAGCTATGGTGTGCCTAAAACAGAGATCATATGCAAAAGTTTCGACCCCGGGAAGTTGATGTACTAACTTACCCAAATGGGGCCCACATGACTTTTGACGCTTCATCTCCTAGGGTTAGGTTTTTGGATGTCTAGGGTTTTTTACATTCCTGTTTATTGTAAAAATGCCTTTAGAGCCTCATTGTAACCATCTTCTTGTGAATGAGCGCAGCGGTCACATTTCTTCTTAGAGATAAGCCACCACCATTCTAGCAAGCTTGTTTTCCACTGCATTTTACAGTTTCAGCTTATTTCCTTATTGAATAGAAAACCAGTTTTACTGTATCTCTGTTATTTTGTGTTAAGCACCTGTTAATAATCTGTAGTCGTTTCATTTTGCTCATAAAATTTGGATCAACTGGAGAAAAAAAATCAAAGGACACATGTCCTCAACCTTTTGTGGTAAGGGTTTTTTGTTTTTTGTTTGAAAATAAGGCAGATCGGGACCTTATCTTTAGGAGTGGACCGCATTTTATGGGTTATAGGGATATGTATTTGAACAAATGGATGCTTGATTTTAGTCATGAGAATGATATTCCTTCAGCAGTGCCTGTTTGGGTTTGCCTCCCCTTTCTCCATCGACATTGTTGGAATGATGAAACCTTGAGGAGCATAGGAAATACACTGGGTAGATTTATTGATCGAGTTGAACCACGACAAGATCTTCAAGCATGTGCTTGTTTATGTGTAGAGGTGGATGTGGAAAAAGGGTTTCCTGGGGCTATTCGATTAACCCTTGATAATTAGTCTTATATTCAAAAGCTGGATTATGAGTAGCTCTCGTTCAAATGTAAAGCATGTCATGAATATGGGCATTTTGCAAAGAACCGTTCGAAGTTGAAGAAGGATCAGCCTAAGGAGAGGGAACAAGAGAAATGGAAATAACCAAAAAGGAATAGATCAGTTGGAAATGTTGTGACCCAATAGTATGATCAGATTAAGGGGGGAATCCTCCTTCATCCCCTCCTCATAATCCTCGATCTTCAGTTGGGGGCGATCACGTGGTAGAGAGCAACAGAAATAAGTACGTAGTGCTAGAGAATATGGAGGTAGACACTGTAGAATCACAAGAGGAGGGAATTAAAAAAGAATATTGCAACAAGACATCAACGAAGGAACCTGAGATTCCTTCGAAACCCCACAAGGTTATCTCCTCTAAAAATGGGCATCCTACCCCCAACAAAATTCCTTCTTGTCCTAGTTCTGGTATTCCAATTATATTAGAGGAAGGAATTTTGGAGGAATCATGCGTCAAATATGAGATAGAAGCCTCACATAGTACAACAAAGAAAGTGGGTAGGCAATCTAATCGCAATACAAGGGGAAATGAAGTTGACAGGAATAAGGAGCTAGGCATCCAACCCACCTTGGAGGGAGTATTCAAAAAGGAGAGAAAAAGTGGGAAATCACATGTTCAATCCACAAAATGGGTGTCCCAATCTATTCCTTAGCCCTCTAAAGGGGGGGCATCCAAATCTTCAGGTAAATAATGAAATTAGTCTACTGGAATTGCATAGGATTGTGTAGCAAGGATAAGAAAGAAGCAATGGGAAAGTTAATAAGAGTAGAAAAACCTCAAATCCTATTGATCCGGGAGACAAAAATTAAGGAGCATGAGGCCCTTCAACAATTTCAACAAATTTGTAGGAAAAGTAAGGGTGTAGCAATTAGTGCAAGAGGGGCTTCAAGGGGAATATGCACTCTTTAGAACCCATAACTTTATTAGTTAGAAAGCATCTTTGAAGCAACACATTGGCTTATGGTCAAATTGGTGCATCTATCCAGATGTATGCTTTTTCATATTTTTAACGTATAAATTCCCAATAACTACTGGGAAAAGTCTGAATGTTGGGATTCTTTAATGGGAATAGGAGAATTGGAGTTCATTCAAAATTGTATTACAGTCAGAGATTTTAACACTACTATGCATCCGAGGGAAAAAAGAGGGGGTTCCATTGTTAGGGATTCATCAAGGGAAAAGTTGGAGAATCTCATATATACTTTGGATCTAATTGATGTCCACCCGAGCAAGGGGAGATTCACATGGAATAATAGAAGAGCTTGTCCATGGCACATTGCAGTGAGACTTGATTGTTTTCTTATTCATAGCTCCTGTATGTCCCTCCCTGATTCAATCTCTTCTCTTATTGTCCCATGGGAAAGCTCTAATCATCGCACTATTTCACTTTCTTTTTTGAAAGAACAGAATTTGGGGCCCATTCCTTTTTTGTTTAATCCCTTATGGATGGATAATCCTAATTTCTTTCCTCTAGTTTCTTGCTATTGGTGTCAATGGATCTATGTATCTCACGTTCATATTTCATAACAAAAGATTAAATTAATCAAAGTAGCAATTAAAAATTGGGTCAAGGTTTCAGTTCATTCTCCGAATGAAGAAGTGATAGAGAATAAGAGGAAGCTTGAAGAAATACAACAAAGGATGGAGAGCACATAAGTGCTTCCGAAACTATTGAAGCAAGAACAAACTGTGTATCAAAATTATGTTAAATCTTTGAAAGATGAGGAGTCCATGTCGAGGTTAAAGTCTATATGTATGTTGCTACATGCTGGAGATAAAAACAGATCATTTTTCCATAACCAGGCTAAAGCAAGACAATGGCGCAATAGAGTTGATGAAATCAAAACACAATCCATAGAAGTGGTATCCTCCCTTGAGGATATTAAAAAGGCATCCTCAATGAACTATGGAAACTTGTACACAAAAGAGGGAGAGTTGAATGAGAAGTTACGTGAGCAATTTATCTCTCACATTCCCTTGAAAATTTATGAGGAAGATAACTTGGAGCTGAATAAGCCAATCACAGAACAGGAAATATTTGCAGCCATAAATCAGTTTAATCATGATAAAGCCCTTAGGTCGGATGGCTTTACAATTCACTTGTATAAAATATGTTGTTACATCATTAAATTTTATTTAATCTGGATGATTCAATATGTGCATAAATCATCATGCATGGGAGGGGCCACAAATTCATCTTTTTTGGCCCTCATTCCAAAAGATAAAAATGCCTCCTCCTTTGATAGATTTTTCCCCATATCTTTATGTAATGTCTCTTATAAAATAATGGCAAAGATCATAGCAAACAGGTTGAAACAATTTTTGAGTAATCATATCCTTTTTAATCAAGGGGGATTTGTGGAGAAAAGGCAAATATGGGATAATATCATCCTGGTGTAGGAGGCCATTCACTCGAGCTACACTAGAGGGGGAAAATGCATGATCATTAAAATTGAAATGGCCAATCCATTTGATAGAGTCAAGCACAAATTTCTCAATGCAATCTTGGACAAATTTGGCTTCAATAAGAATTTTATATATTGGATTGGTTCATGTATCAACAATCCATGGATTTCTCCTCTGGTCAATGGTAGGCCAGACCCTTTTTTTAAAGCTTCTCGAGGGCTTATACAAGGTTGTCCTCTTTCTCCTCTTTTTTATGTTCTTCTGGTAGAAGCACTTAACAAATGGTTTGAATGGGAGCGCAACTCAAGAGAAATCCCAGGAATTCAGATTGTTGTAGGGGTTAAAAGAATTAATCACTCCCAAATTGTTGATGACACTCTGTTGATGGGAGAGGCATCCAAAATTATTGTTCAACGATTCAAACTTGTGTTGGATCAATTCACTTAGATCTTAGGAGGGATAATCGATAAGAATAAAAGTCAGTTATATGCCTAGAATATCACTGCTCATATTTTCCAATTCTCATTCTCAGTTGATTGGAAATATTTTAAATATTTGGGAATGTCGATATGTTTGAAATAACTTCTAGAAAATACTTGGAAAACTATTCTGCATAAAATAAAAGAGAAGTTTGAAATATGGGGGGAATTTCTAGCTGAATCAAGCTAGAATACTAGTGTTTGTTAAATATGCTATGTCTGCACTTCCTATTTTTCAATTTTTTACTCTTTTGGCTCCTATTGGCACACAAATTTTATGGAAAGGAGGCAAATCTAATACAAAGATATTTCACATGGAAAATTGGAGTTTGGTAAGGTCTCCCAAGGATAATGGGGATCTTGGCATCTGGGATCCTAAATTGATGAATATAACTCTTTAATCAAAACTATTGTGGAGAAGGTTGACGAGGGAAAATGAATGGTGGAAACAGGCGTTACTCAAAAAATATTTTTTTGGGGATAGGAGAAGATGTCTTGATGACCCCCCAGGCAAGCAACCAAGATCTCCTATTTGGAAGTTTCTTTTGGACTCCCTCCCTCACTTTCAAAAATATATGACTTGGATCCCAGGAAATGGAAAGTATATCAACATATGGAATGATGGTTATCTTGTCTCCCCCCCTCCTATTTGTTAGGATCCCTCTTATGCCCCTCTCAGGCGATGGTTGACAAATCAGAGAAAACTCACTCTCTTTGATATTTAAAGTTGGAATCCTAATGGAGAATGGTTGGGTTAGGATTTGGGTCCAATTCCTCCTCATCCCAGTAATCTGGCACAATCCTTTTTATTAATTTTAAAAGGGGTAGCCCCAGTCCATTAATGAGCACGAGACAGTTGAATTTGGGGAGCAACAAGATATTCGGTCAAGGAAGGCTATAAATATTTGCTTCAACAATATTATCTTACTTCAAAATCATCTATGTAGAGGAATATTTGGAATAATGATGGGATTCCGAAAATAAATATATTTTGTTGAATTTTAGCTCAAGGTAAGTTGCTCATTGGGGAAAATTTGTGCAAAAGAGGCTTTCAAGGGCTCTTTAGATGTGCCTCGTGTTCTCAAAATCTGGAAACGTCTCAAAATTTATTCCTGGAATGTGAGTTCTCCAAACATGTATGGAAATCAGTGTACTCGAAAATGTTTCACAAGGTTACATGAACTACAACTACTAAAGCATTACTGGGAAAGTGGGGGTATTTATCAAGGCTCTTTTCATGGCAAGTATAAGTTCAAAAGATTGTGGAAGGTGTCTCCTAAATATGTGTGCTAGCAATTGTTGCTTGCTAGAAATAGAGTCATTTTCAAAAATAAACATTCAAATCCTTTCTTTGTAGTTGCGCACTCTTTGGGACAAATGACAGATTATTTGAATTCCAAGCAAATTAGAGTGGCAATTCCCTAGAAACTGGATCGAAAGGAGGAACTCTGGATGCCCAAACTTAACATTCATATATCGATTAATAACAAGGTGTCTCAGAGATCATCCTGGGAACTTTGTTCTACACCAAGACAATTCCACTCTTGGTTGTCTTCTCTATCGTGCTATACTTTATGCTTTGATGGGGTTTCTAAAGGAAATCTAGGGGAAGCAGGTGCAGGAGGGGTGCTCTATGGTCCCAGAGGAATTCAAGAACTAAACTTTTATTGGAATCTTGGTCTAACCTTGAATAACAAGGCAGAAGCTTACGCAATCTTTTAGGGGGCACAATTGGCCAAACAAAGACAAATTTCCCATATGAATATTATAGGAGACTCCAAAAGCACTATCAGATATTTTATTACTGAATCCACTCCCAAGGATGTTGGCTTGAAGGTTCTTATTGAGCATATTCATATCTCTCTATCCAATCTCTGTATTCAGTTCTTCCACATCCTTCAAGAAAACAATAAAGAAGTTGATGGAATGGCCAATAGAGCAATTGGCCTAGCCCTTGGTTCCTTAGGGGTTTGTGAGGAAGTGTGTATTTTCACCCCTCCTCAATGAAGAGGGATTGGAATTTGGGTGGGGCCCATTTGGGCAGCATGTAGTTCTTTGGATTTCATATGTTGTCGTGTAGTGGGTTCATGCAGGTTATAATTCAATATCTTATCATGGATCCAAGGGTAAGACAAATATTTAGTTTTGCAAGTGGGAAGGGTAATTTGGCTCATGGGCACAAGAGGATTTCAAGTGCAATGGTATGAGATCAATACAATCTCATTCCTAGCCTGATGGAAAAGACGCAGGACAGGAAAGTTGTCATTATGGATGCAAATGGCAATGTAGTGAAGTACATATTAGGAAGCTAAATTTTGGAAATGTCCTCAACAAGATTGTATGTTCACATGGCCACCTTGTGGGAGATTATTTGATTAAGGATGCTCATGTATGAAGTGCATGCATGGTTTAATTTGGCTTGGTGATTATGTTATTAAATTCGGTGATGAAAGTATCGATGTTGTATTGCTTCTCAGATTCATGTTGGCTAAGTTCGATTGTAGTGTGGTTAATTCTCCATCTGGTGTATTGGGGAGTGGCTTGTTTGGGGGAAAGTCTGTTTGTTGTGTAGACATGGTTTCTTTACCCTCATTCCATTGCCACTCTCGAAATGAAGAACCAGATTCTTTAGGTAATCGACTAGTCACTGAAAACAAATAAAATGATGTGAACCAAGAGGAGGATACAGAGGACAACGAATACTTGGAGCGCTAACATCTGGTAATTATGGTCAATGCTCTTAATTCATCTGTATCTTTTTCTTTGGACACTTTGGTCCAACATAGGATCATGGTGAGGAAACTCCAAGATGAGGTCAATTTTCTTAGAACTCAAGTTGAATCTCTTAAGTTGCAGCTGGCTCAACAAGAAGAGGATCATGGGAATTCACCCTCTAATGGGGACAATGGAGGCTCGAATGCTTTGGAGGCTTCTTAGCTTCCAGATATTAATGATCCAACAACGCCATCTAAAGCTAATGGCATGATGGATAAAGAGATGTGTTAGGACCCAACCTCTAATGCTTAAATATGTTTTTCTTTGAAGTTTGTATTAGCAGTGTATATTATCGAATTTACTATGTTAAAAAATGAAACAATATTAGAATGTGGAGAAATCATAGAGGTAGAATAGGAGTATGTTTGGTAGAAGTTTTGAATGAACCAAATTTTTTCATTGTTATCTGGTTCTATATTTTGTACTAAATGGTTTCGGTCGCACCTTTTGTAATGAATAAAAATCCTCCAGCTTCTGTGAAAAAAAAACAATAACCTAAACGCATTGGTGCGTGTATAAAGAACGCACCAGATCAGGTTAGAACAATTGATTATTCAATAAAAAAATTAATTTAAAAAACCATAAACCTTCCATGGTGCACTTAAAAACCCCTGGATCCTCGATGTGTCTACAATAGTGGCACACCAGATAACAACTACGGTGCGCTTAATAATAATATAGACTTGAGTTTTTTAATATATGCCCAAAAACCCATATGGTACATTACTCATACTAGAATGCACCGATGTGCCCCATCAATTTATGGTAAAATAAAATAAGTGTATCAATGCATTCAAGTACAAAGAACACACCATTGAGTCTTATGGTAGGGCACACTCCAAAAGGGTAAAATGAAATTTAAAAAAATACCAAACTGAATTTCAATTTCACATTTCCTTATGTGCTTCCAACCTCTGACATAAGCATTAGTGTTCACTTTCCTTCTACAACCACCTCATTTGCAGTCCTCTATAATGTTCCTTCCTCAATCCCCTTGTAGATTTCGCACATTTTCCAATTTTGGAAAAATGTTGAAAATTTCATTTTTCCTCTACGGGCCAACCATGTCTCCTCGGGGGAGAAGAGACCATGTAAATTGTTTGTTACCTCGTTTTAATTTTCATCGAATTAAAGTTTAAAGTTGGCCTTAAATTTGGCATTTTTTTCATTTTAAAAAAGTTATTCACTTTGTACAACGCACCCCAAACAATGGTGTGTCCTATGGATTTACAATAAGCACCACCCACAATGTGTCCCATGAATTAATAGGAAGCACTGCTAGCGGTGCGTTTAGAACTACACAACGCACCACTAACGTTATGCACAACGCACTGAGATGGGGTTGTGCATTACCAGTGCTTCCGTCTTAGAAGAGGCAATGTCGTCACAAAAATCCCATCGATGCATTCTGACAACATAAACACACCGTATATATAATAATTAACATACATGTGCACCTTAATGGTGCATTTAATGAATAATTAAACACCAGTGCATTTAATTTTGGCACATTATATGTCTATCAAAAAACATGGTTTGAAGCTCATGAAATAAAAATAAAGACTTTCTACCACTATAATAGTATGTTTGAAAATGGTGACTTGAAGGGAATGAATGGTAATAATGGATTGCAACAATCTACATCTAGTACTATTGCAATAGTGGCTAGTATAAATAATATCGTGGAGAAAAATACAGATAAGTATCCACATCTAATGTGTTCAATATGTCGAGATGGAATAAGGACACCACTTAGATTATTGGATTCAAATATGACCTAGGGTTCACTTGCAAAATGGCCAATGATGGAATCCATAAGATTTGACTTCCTCTAGTGTCACAATCCAATTTTAGTCAAGTAATGAGAAATTAATTTCAAATGTTGCAATCACAAAGAACGACTTATTTGCAAGATGTAATGGTAGTATTTCAATCATGAACAAATTAGGCACCACTTATCTAGGCAAAGTAGAAGGGTTGGCATGAGTAGTTCAAATGACCCATGATAACTATATTGCAAGTTGTCACCATATCTAATATGCTCATAGATTGACTTTAGCGAAGAATTCAAGCACTTTCTTGAGTAGTGTGCATGACAAGATGGAAAAGTCAAAGACTTCTATACCAAGGTTGGTTAAGAAGGCAAAGATTAATAGCATTGTCACAAATCCCCCAATTTCTTTGATTGGCATGATTACAATGGACATAAGAGTGGGATCTTTGGCCACTTCATCCTTTCCTTTTTGGAGATTGGTTTAAATTCCATTTTGACTTCATTGGCTAAATTCCTAATGGATATTGAAGAGCTAATGGTGTATCAATATGGGGATTTGTTTTACAAGGGGGGAACATCAAACGACCCATTGGATGAAGCAACATTACAATTTGTATCTTATGAAAGAAGTATGTTCTACAAGCAAGATGATATGAAAGCACCTAAGTAAGTGTTGATAATACAATTAGTTAAAAGTCAAGTAGAAAATTGCCACCAATATTATTGTTGCAAATGGATAATTTTGTGGGTGATAACAAAAATTGCTAGGTGTTTTCAATTAATCCCTAGACAAAGCCTCATGTTAAGTTTAAACCCCTTATTAAGCCCTAGATATTAAATTATTATATTTCTAGTGTTATATTAGTAGGTCGGATAGAACCCTTCATTGTACCCTTTCATTATAATAGTACCCTTTTCCTCCTCCTATATATATATATATATATATATATATATATATATAAAAGACCTGGTCTTAGGATCATCTCATCTCATCTTGTACATTGAATATATTATAAAATGAGATTTACCCCTCAAAGTGGACTATTATTTGTTGATTTTTTTTTATCATTCTCAAGGTGTTGGTTCATAACATTTGGTTTCAAAGCATACGATCCTAGGGTTTTTCTCCTTCGACCGATACATCTTGGAATTTTCACTATAAATTTTTTTTCTAGAATGATTCAAACAACAAAGTTTTGAGGAGATTGGGGATACATAGCAAATTATGTCTGGTCTAAATTTTTGGTTATGGGTCATTATAGTTTCAGAGATATATTATGTGGAAGTTAGGGCTTGTGACTAGTCCTTAAATTAATCTCAAATGAATCATCTTTTTATTTTCACTATAAATTTTTTTTGGTGAAGTTTCAGATGCTGCAATTTTTAGAATTTGGAGAAGACATAGCAAATTAAAAGTGGATTGTTTTTAAGATTTTGAATCAATATAATTTATGAGATATATCTTGTGGAAGTTGGGCTTGTTTATTGATCTTGAAATTAGTATTAAACAAATCAATTTGGTAATTTTGCTATAACCTTTTATTAGAGAGGGTTTAGACTATGAAAATTTTAGGTATTTAAGAAGTCATATCAGAGTACTACAGGTCAAAATTTCAGACTTAGAAGGATTCAAATTTTAGAGATATATCAGGACAAAGGTCAACAATCCAGAGAGTCTCCAAAATTAGGGTTTGAAAGGTACATAACTTACAATTGACATACATTTTTATAGGAAGATCTATTTTTGGTGATTCAAAATTTGTGATAAAAAGAAAATAGAGGATTGTTACTATTTTTATCCCACGTGGCTCCCAAAAAATTTCAACGCCAATTAAACCTCTAGAAATCTCATCTATAACTCATGAAGAAAATGAGGACATACATAACAAGCTATCCAAATTGGAGGACTCACTTAATATTTGAGTGCTAGGTCAATAACACGTGATGATGTGGTAAACACACAAAGAAAAATTCAAGAGATGGAAAGGAAGATGGAACAAATGGAAAATAAGATGGATGAAAATAAGGAAGAAATATAAAAATCCATGAATGAAATGCAAAAATACATGAAGTCCATAGAAACCACTCTCTTATAGAGGATCCCTAAAAGGGATATGGAGATCCAAGGAAATCATGAAAATAAGGAGAACAATGGTGTTGAGACTAAATCACATGTGGGGAGTATTTTATCACAATTGGAGAGCACAAATAATGAATCTCAAAATCATTCATTATTCCAAGATCCACATCATCGAGGTTTCAATGTGTCACCAAACAACTACTTCATTCTGAAGATTGATATGAGGAAGTTTGATGGTAAGCGTGGAGCAATTTTTTGATATACACCAATTTCCAAACTTACAAAATGTAACTATTGCATCCTTGTATTTAAAAAATGATCAATTTGTTTAGTATCAATGGCTTTGTGAAAGAAAAAAGGATTGTATTATCTCTTGGTCCATTTTTACAGATGAATTCATATTACATTATGGGGATATTAAGAGCAATACATGCATTAGTCAATCAATAAGTCTTTGGAAAAAAGGTCCAATTATAGAGCACATTCAACAATTGCAAAAGCTCAACCTTAGTGTAAAGAGCATTCGAGAGGATAATTTGCTAGATCTCTTTATGGAAACTTTAAAGGAGAACATTCAACGTGAGGTGCGTCTCTTCATACCTAAATTCATAGAGTAAGATTTTAGTATGGAAAGGAAAGTGGAAAACAAAAATATGGCTACTATAAGGGTGTCCACTAACAACTATAGAGAGCACCATGTTCCCTCTCCTAACCTCACTCAACCAACAAAGTTGACACCTTAGCAAATGGATGAAAGGAGAGCAAAGGGACCATGTTTAAATTGTGATAAGAAGTATAGTAAGGAGTATAAATGCGGTGAGCAGAAATTATTCTGCATAGACTGTGAAGAGGAAGAAGATCAAGAATTTAAACAATTACAAGATCTAGATCTAGAAGAGACTACTCCAACGATAGCTTGTGACGTGTTGGTTAACATTAGTACTCCATAAACCCTCAAGATAGAAGGATATATCAAAAATAAAAAGGTAACAATGTTGATTGATTATGGTAATACCCATAACTTCATCAACTACAAATTAACAAAAAGTCTCAATTGCTTTGTATTTCGAGCACTAGAGTTTCAAGTATTATTGCACGTGGAGGTACGATGAACTGTCCAGGGAAGTGCCATAGTATTAAGCTAAATATGGGGGAGAATTTATTGGATAGTCCCATGATTGGAATCCAAATGGGCGGTGCTGATGTTATATTAGGGGTCCAATGGTTACAATAATTGGGAACAATAGCCCTTAATTTTCAAGATATTTTCATGATATTTTCCTTAGAAGGAAATGAAATTGAGCTTAGAGGTATCCAAGGGAAACCCTCTAAGGTGATAAGCTCTAATAACATGACAAAATTACTAAAAAATGGACACCATGGTGTAACTGCACAATTGCGTTCACTAGATGTTCAAACATTTATATCCTCTACTCCAATCTATCTCCAAATAGTTATAAAAAATCATTCCAATGTATTTGGAGAGATGCCTAAGGGTCTTCCACCTACTCGATAACACGACCATGATATTCATTTGTGACAACAAGTATAGTAAGGGGTGTAAATGTGGTGATAAGAAATTATTCTACATATACTATGAAGAGGAAGACGATCAAGAATTTGAAAATTGCAAGATTTAGATCTTGAAGAGACTAATCCAACGATATATTGTCATGTGTTGGTTGATATCAGTACTCCACAAACTCTCAGGATAAAAGGATATATCATAACGAAAAAGGTAACAAAGTTAACTGATTATGGTACTACCCATAACTTCATCAATTACAAATTAACAAAAAATCTCAATTGCTTTGTATTTCTAGCACTAGAGTTTCAAGTATTATTGCACATGGAGATACGATGAACTGTTTAGGGAAGTGCCATAATATTAAGCTCAATATGGGGGAGTATTTATTGGATAGTCCCATGATTTCAATCTAAATGGGTGGTGTTGATGTTATATTAGGGGTCCAATCGTTACAATAATTGGGAACAATAGCCCTTAATTTTCAAGATCTTTTCATGAGATTTTCCTTAGAAGGAAAGGAAATTGAGCTTAGAGGTATCCAAGGGAAACCCTCTAGGTGATAAGTTCTAATAGCATGACAAAATTACTAAAAACTGGACACCATGGTGTAACTGCATAATTGTGCTCACTAGATGTTCAAACATCTATATCCTCTACTCCAATGAATCTCCAAATAGTTATCAACAATCATTCCAACGTATTTGGAGAGATGCCTAAGGGTCTTCCACCTACTCGAGAGTACGACCATGATATTCATTTGCAACCAGGAAGTGTGCCACCTAACAATAGGCCTTAAAGGTATCCATATGCACTTAAGAGTGAGATTGAGTGCATGATCCAAGAAATGTTAGAGACTAACATCATTCAACCTAGCCAAAGTTATTTCTCTTCACCTGTAGTAATGGTTATGAAAAAAGATGTTTCATGGTGTATGTGTCCAAATTATAGAAAACTCAGCAAAATGACCATCAAAGATAAGTTTCTTATTCCTGTCATCAATAAATTATTAGATGAATTGCATGGAGAAATTTTCTTTACTAAGTTGGATCTTCATTTGGGATATCCTTAGATCAGAACGAGACAGGAAAACATTCCCAAAACAACCTTTAGAACACATGAAGGTCATTATGAGTTTTTGGTTATGCCATTTGGACTTACTAATGCACCTTCAACATTTCAATACTTGATGAATTATATTTTAAAACTCTTCCTTAGAAAATTTATGTTAGTAATTTTTGATGACAAACTGATCTACAAAAAATCTTGGGAAGAGCATGTACACCATGTTGACATACTATTAAAACTATTGGAAGAGAAACAACTTTATGCAGAGCCTTCCAAGTGTGCCTTTCGAGTTCAAGAAGTGGAATATTTTGGTCATATTGTATCTCATGAATATGTAAAAGTGGACCCTAACAAAAGTAAAGCTACAAGGGAATGGCCAATTCCCAAAACCTTAAAGAATATCAGGGGATTCTTAGGATTGTCAGGCTGTTACCACAAGTTTTTCAAGTCTAATTATGATCACATAGTAGCACCTCTAAAAACATTATTAAAGAAATAAGCATTTTCTTGGACTCAAGAAGCAAGCAAAGCTTTTGAAAATCTTAAGGAGGCCATGTGTACAACTCATGTCCTTGTTAGAATATAGAAGATTGTGCTCGTTTTACCATTGACGATACCCTCGTCACCCAACCACTGGCCGAAGCCACCCTCCGAGCATCTTGACCTTGACTGAGAAGAGAATCCTGGTAGCAATCCAATATCCAAGAGAGGCTAATGCACCAAGAAAGAGAATCGAAACTAAGCTGAACAGATGATCCCACCTAGAAGCTAGCGCACCACTTTCCCAGCTCTCCCAGAAAACTTGCGCACCAAACTGCTGCTGCCTGCAACTGCCTGCGCAGATTTAGCTCTCACTGCAACTGCTGAGATGTGAAATAATGAAACTGGTGCCCTGTATTTATAGTGGACTAGCCAGGCTAACTGGGGCCAAATTCTCTTTCTGGGTATCAATAAATTCATATTAAATGTATTTGTTCAGTCGACAACTTGTCTAGGGTTTCCTTCAATTCTTTGCTTCCTTCCGGAGGATTCTAGTCTCGTCATAGGTCACAATAGAGGTTCATACCTCCCGAAGCTACCATAATATTAATAGTCCTAGCCACGCCTGACTTCACAAAAACCTTTATTGTGGAGTGTGATGCCTCAGGGCATGGCATTGGTGTAGTTTTAATGCAAGAAGGAAGGCCCCTTGCCTTTGAAAGCAACCAACTTAAAGGAAAAAACTTACTCAAACCTATTTATGAAAAAAAAATGTTAGCCATACTACATATAGTTAAGAAATGTAATATTCCAGATATAAAATAGTATGCACAACATAAATAATTAGCTAGAAATGGCAGATGAACAACAATATAACCAGAACAACACCACAATAATACCATAATGATACCATAATAACACCAGAAAGAGAACTTTGATTACTGAGAGCAATGTTCACTTGCCTCTTCGAGGGGGCAACCTCCAGTAGAGCAAGGCTCTATTAAAATAATATCCAAGACAAAACTTCTCATTCCCTCGACTCTTGTTTATACTAAATATGTCTATCAAAAGAACATTCTAGAGGAAGATCCTTCTAGAAGCAAAAGATTCTATTAGGTCTTCTTACATTGGACTCATTCTTCCTTATTGTTAGGCCTTATTAATATTGACCTTTATTACATGGAAATATATTATTCTACTTATGTGAGGGGTTAGGTCCCTAACATGTCCTCCCCCTTAAAAACAACCTTGTCCTCAAGGATTGAGACGAGGAAATTGATGTAGAATGGTAGCTGGTTCCCAAGTGGCATCTGCTGGAGTTGTATCTTTCCACTGGACTAACACTTCCTTGATGGTTCTCTGGCGCAGACGACGCTCACGCTGGTCCAAAATTGCTTGAGGCTGTAGCCAAATGGAGCCTTCTTCATCCAACTCGAGAAGGTTGGTTTGAGTTTGGCACTTAGTTCCAATCACCTTCTTTAAGAAGGAAACATGAAAAATATGATGGAGCTTAGAATGACCGGGAAAAGCTAATTGATAGGCCAGATGTCCCACACGCTTGAGAACGGTGTAAGGACCATAAAATTTGGGCGTTAGTTTCTGACAATGGTCAGCCTTGCGGGAATTTTGCTTGTAAGGTTGCAGTCGAAGAAACACCTAATCCCCTTCTGCAAATTGACGTTCAAAGCGATCTTGATTGGCTTGTTGCTTCATGAAATTCTGGGCCATGACCAAATTCTCTTTGAGGGTACAAAGAATAGCCTCTCGAATTGTAAGCGTTTGGTCAACCGCTTGGACCTTCGAGACACCTGACAAATATGAGATAATTGACCCAAGTACTCGACTTCTGAGGCGCCAAAAGCACATTTATATTGTTTGAGAAAAAGTTGGTGCTGAGAGAGTATATGTAGAACTCGATCCACATGAGCGATATGGGTTGTATAGGTTTTACTATAGATGAGGATATCATCAAAGAAAACTAAGACAAAATGACGAAGAAAAGGACAGAAGACATTATTCACGAGGCTCTGGAAAGTGGAGAGAGCATTACAAAAGCTAAAGGGCAGAGCCAAAAGGTCATACTGGCCCTCATGAGTTCTAAATGCAATCTTAGGAATGTATGCCTCTTTCATACAGATCTGGTGGTAGCTAGAATGAAGATCAATTTTAGTAAAGAACTGGGCGCCACTCAATTCATCCAAGAGGTCATCAATGACAGGAATGGAAAATTTTTCTTTAATGGTGAGTTTGTTGTGGGCGCGGAAGTTAGGACACATGTAGCAAGAACCTTCTTTCTTAAGGACCATGACCACAGGAGAAGAGTAGGGGCTCGTACTAGGAAGGATAACACCTGTGTTGAACAATTCTTGAATAATTTTCTCAATTTCATTTTTTTGGGAAAAGGGGTGACGATAGGGATGGATATTGGGAGGAAGTATTCCTGGGACAAGGGGAATGGAATGATCATGAACACCACGGGAAGGAGGGAGTCCTTGGGGAGTGGAAAAAACCACTTGATGTTTAGAGAGGATGGATTGGAGGTCATGTGGCACAGAGGGTGTCTCAATTGCTTGTATGGCATGGAGTTGGGAAATAATGTTAGAATGACCTTTTTTGAGCATCTTTTCCATGCAATGGGAACTGATGATCTCCGGGTAACCAACGGTGATGCCTTGGAACTTATATTGTTGGCCCTCCTGGTCAAATTGCATGGTTAATTCCTTAAAATCCATGAGAATGGGACCCAAAGTCCTTGCCATTCTGCACCCAACACAATGTCACAACTGTCCATGTCGATAGAAAACATATGAGATTTTAGGTGGTATTCACCAATTTGGAGACACACATTTTCACAACTCCGTCTACATTTCATGGACCCACCATTGGCAATCATGATTTGAAAATTATTGACGACACAGATATAACAATTAGTTTCTTGGGAAATGCGGCGGTGGATATAATTATGAGTGCTTCCACTATCAACAAGAATGATGACCTTCCTATGCTTAATGTAACCAATTAGCTTGAGGGTTTGGGGAGCAGAGAATCCAGTGAGAGAATTTAGGGAAATGACGGGTTCTACTTCGGGAGGGTCTGAGGGAGGGGTCATGTCAGTGGGTTCAGGTGAGACACACAAAAGGGGAGCCTCAACATCCTCTGAGATGGCCATAAAAATCTTTTGTTCCTTACACTTGTGCTCATGAAAATATTTGTCATCACAATTATAACAAAGGCCTTTGAGTTGGCATTCAACCATTTTAGCCCTGGTCAATTTTTGGATCTTTAGTGGAGTAGAAAGAGGAGAGGGTGTGACTGGTTTAGTGCGAGGAATAAAGGAGGGTTTTTGGCTTTGAGAAGAGACAATCTGTTGTGATTCCTTAGCTCTTTTAGTAGCGTCCACCCAACTCTGAGGCCAAGCCATGAGGACATGGGCACGAATCTCATCCTTGAGGCCATTGATAAAACATTCTAAAAAAAAAGCATCAGACATGCCCTCTGTACGAAAAGCCAGTCGCTCAAAAGCAACTATAAAGTCTTCCACTATGCCAGATTGTTTCAAATTTGTCAAATGACCTAAATGGTTGGTGTCAGTGTCAAAGCATTCATAAATCTCTACCACAAAGTGTGTCTAAGCCACATACCCTTGGCGAACATTTTTTCTCCATTGCCACCATTGCCAACGTTCGTGATCTAGATGGAGAACACCATATTGGAGTTTGGCCAACTCATCCATAATGCCATACAAAGAGAAATAATGTTCCATTTGAGTTACCTAGCCAGTGGGATCCGAGCCATCAAATTTGGTCACATCCACATGTGAAAGGCATAGGTCACGCTGAAATTGATGGGGATGAAAATTCTGGGAATGAGAGGAAGTTTCACCTTCAGTATGCAAAGGTGGGTCAAATGAGGGAAGATATGCAGGGATATGCAGCTTGGCGCAGATCATCATAGTGATATATTCAAGCTGGGTAGCAATGTCTTGTTTGAGTTCTTCGATTGTGGCGGTGATGGAGGAATGCATGTTTTTATTGATGGTGACAATATTGGCACTGAGTTGTCTCACTTCTTGTTGGGTTTATATGAAATTAGAGTGCAAGGTATTCAAGCGAGCTTACAAGTCTTGGCTACGGGTATGGGCCATGATGAAGAGGGAACACAAAAAGGGGTGAGTGGGATCACACAAAAAATGGGTTATGGGTGAAGTGTATCACAACGATCAGGGTGACAAGTTGAATCCAATGAGGTAAAGCCCAAATAATGGTGTTGGAAGGGGGTCGGGTCCACGGGAATTTTTTTTTGCTGAAAAATGATAGGTATGATTGTGATAAGAGAGAAGAGAGAAATCCAACAAAATATGTCTCAAATAATGGTTCCAACATGATCTAGACTCGTTTTTTTTATAACTTCTGTGGAGTTATACTCCGATCTAAATAATACTACAATGATGAAATTCCCAAATGCTTAACATGAAGAAATGTGTAGTAATTTCGCAACCCGAATGCAGGAGACACAGTTGTGCAACAATAGATCTTGTCTATTCTGTTTTTGTTTCTGTCCCAAAGGTTAGGGTATTCAAGGGTTCTACAGACAAGGGTTTTCCCTATGCTATATCTCTCTGATATACGGGTGGGGTCCAACAGTAGTACTCGGCCCAATATCTTAGGGCACCAACTAAGGAGGCTAGACCGTGCCCTTAACCGTACTACCTGACTACCCAGGTACTAGAGAGTATCTTCCCGAGTGCTGTTCTTGGTGGCTCTGTAACAGTCAGGCGACTGATCGGTTTATCTATGGAGGGCTTCAAGAGATCTAGGTTGATCTGTATACATGTGCTGTCTGATGCGCTACCACTCGAAGGGGTACCAACATGGGTTACAAGGGTGGCCAACATATGTGCGCTTAAGTACCACTTGCATTTCCTGCGTGTATGAATCCTCGACCGTGGGTTTATGCGTGTAACGACATATCTCTGTAGCTTAAAGACGTCTGAATACGTCTCTACCCTAAAAAAAATATTAACCCACAATTTTCTGCCGAGGAAGGTGCTCTTATACCACTTGTAATATTCCATATATAAAACAATATGCAGAGCATACATAATTAGCTAGAAATGGAAGATGAACAACAATATAACCATAACAACACCAAATAATACCAAAATGATACTAGAAAAACATCAGAAAAAACACTTTGATTACTGAGAGCAATGTTCACTTGCCTCTTTGAGGGGGAAACCTCCAACAGAGCAGAGCTCTATTACAATAATATCCAAGACAAAACTTCCCATACCCTTGACTTCTATTTATACTAAATATGTCTATCAAAAGAACAATCTAGAGGAAGATCCTTCTAGAAGAGGAAGCTTCTATTAGGTCTTCTTACATTGGACTTATTCTTCCTTATTACTAGGCCTTACTAATATTGACCTTTATTACATGGAAATATATTATTCTACCTACGTGAGGGGTTAGGTCCTTAACAAGAAATGACACCCTTACCTAATAGGGAGACACTTCAAAGTAAAAAAAATCATGATGGGTTGAAGTACTTCTTGGAGCAATGATTATCT
>ML860965.1:14219-24456 GCA_009831015.1 Picea engelmannii
CCTCTGCATCCTCAAGGTCCGAAACCCTGCACACTCAATGAAACTGAGTCAATAACACCTGTATATAGCAATAGTAAAACATCCTGTCATCAATCATGATGCATCATCATCAAGGTTAAGTGGTTCATCATCATAAAAATCCATATCACTTGCGAGCAAGTGTCCCCAAAGAATAAGTTTGTCAGTGCGCCAGAGCGGGATGTTACATAAATTCTGCTTAATACTTTCCATCTGATCTTCCATTTCTATTAGCAATTATGGCCGAACAACCGCCATGTCTATTGTATTACCCCAATTCACTAGGGTGTTACATTTCCTACCATACAATGCCTCAAATGAACTCATTTTCAATGAGGCCTGATACCGATTGTTGTAGGAAAATTCAACTAAATGGGTATAATCTTCCCACTTTGATGGTTGATCCATCACATACATTCTAAGTGTGTCCCCAATTATTCTATTAGTCCTTTTTATTTTCCCATCTGACTCTAGATGATACATTGTACTAAGATTTAAATTTTTCCCAAAGCCCTTGAATAAACCCTTCCAAAAATTGGAAGTAAACTTTGGATCTTTGTCTGAAACTATTGCCTTAGGAACTCGATGTATCTTATCAACTTCTCTCATATAAATATTCACAATATTTTTTGCCTTGTGTGTAGTCTTTACTGGAATTAAATGTGTTGCTTTAGTCAACTTATCCACCACCACCATGATGGAATTATGTTGCTTCACTATTTTGGGAAGCTTCATAATAAAATCAATCGTGACAACTTCCCACTTCCATTTTGGAATGGGAAATGGTTGTAGCAAACATGTTGGATCTTTATGTTTTGTCTTCACTTTTTGGCATTCTAAACATTTGGCTATGTAATTAGCCACTTCCTTCCTCATTCCTGGCCAAAAATATTGGCTTCTTACTACTGCAATTGTTTTATGATATCCTGGGTGCCTGGCATATGGCACATTGTGCAGCTCCTTCAGCACTAGATTTTTCAACTCACTGGAATTTGGCACATCCACCTTACCTTTGTTGATGAGAATTCCATCTTCTCTCAACTCATAATAATTAAATTTCTGCTGAAAATTTCCTTGTTGTAATGTTTGTTTTATTTTTAAATAATTTTGATCTGAATTTGTTGTTGCAATAAATTTCTCTTTCATATCTTTCATGTACATGTTAATGGTTGCAATATGCACTTCATGAGCTCTCCTGCTAAGTACATCGGCCACTTGATTTTCCTTTCCCTTTATGTGATTAATTTAGAATTCATCTTCACTCAGAAATTCCAGCCATCTAATTTGCCTAGCATTTAGTGTTGGTTGGCTAAACAAATGCTTCAGACCACAATGGTCTGTCCTTATCTTGAATTTCTTACCTGCAAGGTAATTCCTCCACATTTTCAATGCGTGTACAATCGTTGCTAACTCCACGTCATGTGTAGCATAATTCCTCTCATGCTCTTTTAATTTTCTGGACTCATAGCATACCACATGATCCTTTTGAGTAAGGACTCCACCAAACCCTTCCTTGCATCGGTGCACAAAACTAAATATTCATTTGGATTTGCAATCTTCAATATTGGAGTGCTTGCCAATATTCTTTTCAACTATTGAAAACTCTCCTCACACTTGGAAGTCCATTCTAACTTCACACCCTTCTTTTCCAAAGAAGTGATTGGACTTGAAATCTTTCAAAAACCTTTTATGAATCTTCGATAATAACCAGCAAGACCCATGAATGATATGACCTTTGTCACATTCGTTGGCATTGGCCATCCTCTAATGGCCTCTATATTCTCAGGATCCACTTCTATCCATGTTGCTAATATTAAATGCCCCAATCGGTGAATCTTCTTTTGATAAAATATGCACTTACTTAGCTTATCATATTGATTCCACATCTACTACCCTTACGTTGGTGGTATTTTATTAGAGCATTAAGATTCTAGAAGTCTTAATTGGCGGATTAGGGTTTATCTTCAACTTAGATAAAAACCCTTAATAGTTATGTGATCTGTTTTGATCTGGTCACGAGAAATCTCTTGATCTTGTACCTACTTTAGCAATCATTAATCTCATGTGATTTCATGCTCTTATAATCTTGTGGAAGTCAACAATATTTTAACTGTTTTTAACTTATGATATAAATGCACAACAATGATCACACATTTATGCACATGTGTCTTATTATCAGTTCCTGAGACCTTCTTCTAGAAAGTGTGATCTAGTTGAGGTTCTACAAAATTGAACTGATTTTCCCTTGATGCCCACGACCTCGTTACCCAAGAATTATTTGCAGGTTGAATTTCACCAAACCATCGATGCAGGATAGTCAAATTTAGCGTGTTCTCCTTTTTTACAAAACGATATGTCCTTGACCACGAGTCGTACTTCCAAGGTCACAATTTCGATAAACCAATTTTTAACCCTTAGCTACAAGTCACATGAGTCTTAATGGAGGGTTAGCATATGATTAGAAGTAAAAACACAACCCAAAAAATCAATTCTATATCGGTTGCTATGATGCAAGCTTCACTGCAACACCCCGGTTCGTTGGAGATAACACCTTTGCAAACGATGGAGTAGATTCCTCGTTTGACATCGATGTCTTTCTAGAACCCACATGTACAAACTATTTAAACAAATGCAATGTAAAATCAAATTGAAAATGAAAACACTGTACAAACTATTTAAACAAATGCAATGTAAAATCAAACAATCAAAAGAAAAAGAAAAAAACAAGATAAAATGTGAATGAAAATTATGCCCGAAGCATATTGACACGTCAAAGAAGATTTAAAAATGTACAAACAAGAATATGATATGTTCAGTTAATCAGACCTTTTATTGAGATACAAAGAAAAAATAGCAAATTGAAAAAAAAAATTGCGAATAAGATAAATGAAACCTAGGCCAAGCTCACAATTTTTTACCTCAATCTTATTAAAACCTCATCAAATCAAGTTATATCAATTTTGTTTCATTTTGTTCTCTTGAATAATTCGTGTTTCACAATTTTTGCAAAAGACAAATTGCACAGAACATTTCAAAACCCAATCCTTGTAGTTGTCAATTGATAGCTAGAAGTGTAAGCAAGCCTGGAAAAGAAATATTTGTAAAGGTAATTATGAACAAGATGATTAATAACCAAGAGAGATGAAATTTAGGGAGAATCCTCCCTGAAAGTTTCATGATGTTGGTTCATCTTCAAATCAACATATTTATAATGTCGATGTATCCATCTAAGTAATTATGTACCTCCAATCACTTGATTATCGCAATAAGAAATGGAAACAAAGTATCCCTCTATAAAAGATATGAAGAATTAAAACATCTCAACATGTGTGGGATAATTCCTTTAAATTAATGTAGAACCACTGAAGAAATTTTATGGGAAGAAAACATATATGATGTGAGTTAGGAAATAAGGTATTCAGAAATTTATCTTGAATGCACGCCTCATCATCATAGATGTCATTTGTTTGTGAATATTGAATAAGATAATGAAGATCAACCATAAACATTGATCTAAAACTAAAATACTTCATTACATTGTATTGGATGTTTTAACTTACCAAGAATTTGAGAAGGACCATGATACTCGAATTTTGTGTCATTAAAATGATCAACCCATACATGTAAAATATCAACAAAAGTAATTGTCAGGAAACACACTTCCACACTAATCCTAGCAGAAGAGAAGAAGAATTTAATCAAGAACATCGATGACAAAGTAATCACACAGTACACAGAGATTTTACCCTGGAAACCCAAACTAGGAAAACAAGCATTCCTTGAGCGTTCTACTCTCTTGTTGTCTTATTCAATCTAAATAAAATTTTATGTGTCTAACCTTGCTCCACACCTAAGACACAATTGACATCATACCCTCTTTCTTACGCAAGAACAACCCTATAGCCAATATGGCTTACATCTACATGACCAACAACCTACACCTAAAGATTTCTCTAAAGATTGGTTATCTTATGATTCATTGATTATCCTTTATGGCCTTACAACATGCCTCTTTATAGGCTTTACAAAAGAAAAAGAAAAACTAAATAAATCACGAAAAAAAATGGTTATAGATCCATGTAGATCATTGGCTACAAATCTCATGAATCTCGGGATTCTGTTACAATTGACTCCCAAGTCAGATTACCAATCAAATACCAGTCGGCCTTCATTTGGTCTTCATTCGGTCGTCGCATGCTTGCATGTGAACCTCTTGTTGGTTGAGCTCTTCAACTTGTTGTCGATGCCTTTACCATTTCAAATTACCTCGAAGTTCAACTTCGACTTTACCCAATCGATTAACCTCGAATTTTGACTTCTTGTCAATCTACCTTGACCTTCGACCTGTTATTGATCCACCTTGACTTTGACCGTTAGTCAATCCACCTCGACTAGACTTTCATAGCAAAGAATATAACAACCCAACATTCTCCCACTTGTTGTATACTTTTTTGAAACTAAGAGATTCCTGAACTTTCATTCACACACCCAGGGAAGCAATTCCCATTGCCTCTATGCACCAAGAGAACTTCACAGCACTCACAGACTTGGTCAATGATTATGTTATGTTTTCCAACATGTTTACTTTCTCCAGTAGCACCTTGTTAATTTCCACCATGTCTTTCACAAAATCATAGTGTATATCAATGTGCTTAGTCTTTGAATCATAAGCAAGGTTATTTTCCAAAAATATTGTTCTTTGAATGTCACAACTTATCTTCATAGCTCTCTCCTCAATTCTGATTCATGAACAAAGCCTTTGCAGCCATACTGCTTCTTTGCTTCCATGAGTGGCTTCCATGTATTCAACTTTTGTTGTTGACAAGGATATGACCACTTGTCACTTACTCATCTATCATATTACTCCACCGAACATATTGAAGACATATCTAATGGTCGACCTCCGTCGATCCAGATCTCCACCTCAGTCGACGTCGAAAAAGCCATGTACATTTAATTTACCATTCACACATCCAGGTCTTCCTTGGTAGCATACAACATATTCCTTCGTGCCACACAAATACTTGAATACTCTCTTGACAATTGTGTTGTGCTCCTTCCTCAGTGTCAACATGTACATTCTCAACACTCCCACTACATGGGCAATGTCTAGTCGATTGCAGACCATCGGATACATTAGAATACCAACAACACTTGCATAGGGAACACATGCCATGTCCTCTATTTCTTCTTGTGTCTTTGGACATTGTTCAGTTGTTATCCTTGCTCCCACAGGAATTGGCACCTTTACCGATTTGCAATCATGTATGTTGAAACATTTCAAAAACGTTTCAATATACTTCATCTAATTCAACCAAATATTTATAGTGGCTAGATCTCTCTTAATCTCCATTCCCAGAATGAAGTTAATTGCACCGATATCCTTCATGTCGAACTTGGAGGATAGCTTCTTCTTCACCTCCTTTATTGCATCTATGTTTTTTCCAATCAAAAACAGGTCATCAACATAGAAAGCTACATATATGAAACACCCACCTTCTTCCTTGGAATATATGTAGTGATTATCTTTGCTTCTCACAAATCCAAAACTAAGGATGTATGTGTCAAACTTTTGGTACCACATCCTTGGTGATTGATTTAGACCATAAAGGGATCTTTTCAGTTTGCACACCAAATATTTATTTCCCTTTACTACAAATCCTTCAGGTTGTTTCATGTAGATTTCCTCTTCCAAGTCCCCATGTAGGAACGTTGTCTTCCCATCCATCTGTTATATTTCCAAATCAAATGGTGAAGCCAGACACATTAGTACTCTCATGGAATTTAATTTTGCAACAAAGGAAAAAATATCACCGAAGTTGACTCCCTTGACTTGGGAAAATCCTTTCGCTACCAGTCGAGCTTTGAACTTCTTGACTTGTCCTGCGGAATTCATCTTCTTCTTGAATACCCATTTCCTACTGAAGGGATTTCTTCCACTAGTAAAATTGACTAAATCCCATGTCTCATTCATGTCCAAGGATTACATCTCTTCAACCATGGCGTCCTTCCAGAGTTTACCTTTTGCAAGTTGATTGCCTCACCAACCGAATTAGGCTCATCGTCGATGGCAGTTAACACGAATGTGAAACGAAAGTCAGGAGGACTATACCTTTTGATTGGTTTTCTTACTCTTTAAAACCTCCTTACTACCGAAGTCTGTTGTTCCACCTCTTCCTCTAATTTAGTTGACTCATATGAATCATATTCTTCGTTCCTCATTACAAACCGCACCATCTCAAGATTATTCTCAATCTGAACACTCTCTTTAGGCTCATACTTACCTCTGACTTCTCTGAAGACCACATCTCGACTGTACATTTTTCTCCTTGATGCAGGATCCTAGAGCTTATATCCTTTCATTCCTTTTTTGTATCCAATGAAACTACATTTGACTCCCTTCTTGTCCAACTTGCTCCTCTTTTCCTTGGAAACATGCACAAATGCATCACAGCCAAATACTTTGAGATGTGAAATTGAAGGCTTCTTACCAAACCATACCTCATTTGTATTTGTATCTACTAGCGTCAATGAAGGATACATATTCACCAGATATCTTGCAGTGTCGATTGCCTCCGCCCAAAATTATTGTGCAAGCCCAGCACAAGGTTGCATGCTCCTTGCCTTGTCCATCAACATTTTGTTCATTCTCTCGATGTAACGTACCCAGCCACCGAAGTTGTTCATGTCACTCAAAATCTCTCTTGTCTTCAGCTCTGATACCATTTTAGTAACGTACCTAACCTCCAGCTAGGAAACAATATGTGTGGAATACATGTAACACGAAACTTCTGCTAATTAAAGGAATTCTTTGGGTGTTATCCTTTTTCCAATAACCTACAGCTACAACTTATAATAGATTTAGCTACGGTAATAACCATAAACTTATGCATTTGAAGCATACTAATAATCAACATGAAATACAACTAAATTGTTCATTACAACAACATATAAGTCATTCTCGTTCACGCAGAGTTCATTCACAGCAATAACACATGTAAGAAACTTAGCACAAGATAAAGCACTTATCTTTAAACATGAATCGTGCAACCAGCTACTTGAGACAGACGTTCCACCCAACCGTAGACTGGTTGTTCCAAATCTCAACAGCTAGTCACCCCCGAGCTAAGGCTAGCAATCCACAAAAGAGGGTGGTCTCTCATAGACCACTCATAGCTCATAAAATTCTCAACCCAACTGATATTTTCCTACATCTATCCCAATTTTTTCACCAGCTCTCTTCCTCTTGACCTATCCAACCCAAGGAATGCACCATTATTTTATCAAGGTTAACCCAAGGGATGTACCATTTGTTTATCAAGGCTAACCCAAGGAATGAGCCATTTGGTTATCAAGGTCTCTCTGGCATAGGAATATAGGAATCTCTTAGCTAGGAACTCAAGGGAAATTGTTGCTAGGAAAACTATCAGTAAACCAACAACAAACACATGTTGTTTCAATGCAACTCACACAGGAGTTCACTCTTTTGGTCTGACAACCGGGCTCTTCAGGTCTCCAGGTCCAATTCACTCCAATTTCACTCCAAAAATTTTCCTCTCGGTTGCATCATCTTTCGGCTCTAATTCGCTCCAGTTGTGCTCTAGAATTCTCCCTCCCGGTTGCATCAGCTTTCGACTCTATTTCTCTCTCTCTGATTTCCTTCCCCTGCACCAACTTGACTAACTTCCCCCACTATCACATCACTTCTCCTATGGATTTCCTCCCTTTGACTTGCCTTTATTCCCTCACACCCTTCCCCAAGCTTATTGTACTTAACCCCCATGTACGCAATAACTCTGGTATGTGACCACTCACACCGACCCTCTTACATGTATTCAATGATTGGATTTTGTAAACACTCAATCAGAAAAGGGAAGGTTCATATACAAATAGCAATTTAGGAAAATGGTTTAAATCATTATACATGGGTTATTCCCCCTTGCACCCCTCTTGGTCGTTATCCTAGACATTCCCCTCTGTTGTGGATTAATTGAGACCCCATCTCTTTTCCATGTCCCCTTATCAATTGGCATCACATTTTATTATTAAAACATTGAAATACAATTCGCATATTACATCGCTTGGTCTTAGCCACATATTATATCTACATAATCATTAATCAAACTCGGGATTATAATGGAGATGTTACATTCCCCCTCCCCTACAATTTTTCGTCATCCTCGGTGCACTCTATGTTGATATACATATATGCAAATTTACATCACGGTACTTAGAAATAAAGTTTCTTCAATTTTTACAATTCCAGCAGTAGCTCCAACCAAAATCTCATGTTCCTCTCAACTCGTCGACCCAAGGAATACAACATTTGTTTATAAGGGATAACCCAAGGGATATACCATCAGTTTATCAAGGATAACCCAAGGAATGATCCATTCTTTTATCGAGGTCCCCTACACAGTTGGCCAGGACTCTGAGATGTGGTCTTGAAACTCTAGTTGCTCAAAATGGAATCTTGCATTCTGTCTTCTTCAAACTATCAAAAATTTGTGGGTATTCCACCCGCATGTTTTCTTCATGCTCCCATGTAGCATATTTAGGACCATATCAAGTCCATTGAACCTTTACCATCCTTATGGCTTTGTTCCTGAGCACTTTGAATTTTCGGTCCAGAATGCATATTGGTTCCACCCATAAATACCCTTCATGCTCCACCTAGATCACATTCCAATCAATGACATGATTAACATCAGGTACGTAATTTTTAAGTAATAATACATGAAATACATTATGCACTCTCATGGATGCAAGAAAATATAGCATGTATGCAATTGGCCCTATCTTTTCTAATATTTCAAGAGTACCACAATATCTTGCTGCCAACTTCGAGCAACTTCCTAATCTTAGCGAACTTTTCTTTGCCTTAACTTTCAAAAACACATGTTCTCCCACTTTAAAATCTCTGAAAACTTTGTTCCTGTCTACATAACTTTTCTTCTTATCCTGGGCAGCCTTCAAATTCTGCTTAATACTTTCCATCTGATCTTCCATTTCTATTAGCAATTATGGTCAAACAACCACCATGCCTATTTTATTACCCCAATTCACTGGGGTGTTACATTTCCTGCCATACAATTCCTCAGATGGACTCATTTTTAGTGAGGCCTGATACCCATTGTTATAGGAAAATTCAACTAAATGGATATAATCTTCCCACTTTGATGGTTGATCCATCACATACATTCTAAGTGTGTCATCGATTATTCTATTAGTCCTTTTTATTTTCCCATCTGACTCTAGATGATACATTGTACTAAGATTTAAATTTTTCCCAAAGCCCTTGAATAAACCCTTCCAAAAATTGGAAGTAAACTTTGGATCTTTGTCTGAAACTATTGCCTTAGGCACTCGATGTAGCCCAGCAACTTCTCTCATATAAATATTCACAATATTTGTTGCCTTGTGTGTAGTCTTTACTGGAATGAAATGTGTTGCTTTAGTCAACTTATCCACCACCACCATTATGGAATCATGTTGCTTCACTATTTTGGGAAGCTTAGTAATAAAATCAATCATGACAACTTCTCAGTTCTATTTTGGAATGGGAAACGGTTGTAGCAAACCTGTTGGATTTCTATGTTTTGTCTTCACTTTTTGGCATTCTATACATCTGGCTATGTAATTAGCCACTTCCTTCCTCATTCCTGGCCAAAAATATTGGCTTCTTACTGCTGTAATTGTTTTCGGATATCCTGGGTGTCTGGCATATGGAACATTGTGCATCTCCTTCAGCACAACATTTTTCATCTCACCAGAATTCGGCACATCCACCTTACCTTTGTTGATGAGAATTCCATCTTCGCTCAGCTCATAGTAATTAAATTTCTGCTGAAAATTTCCTTGTTGTAATGTCTGTTTTATTTTTAAATAATTCTGATCTGAATTTGTTGTTGCAATAAATTTGTCTTTCAGCTCTTTCATGTACATGTTAATGGTTGCAATATGCACTTCATGAGCTCTATTGTTGAGTACATCAGCCACTTGATTTTCCTTTCCCTTTATGTGCTTAATTTAGAAGTCATATTCACTCAGAAATTCCAGCCATCTAGTTTGCCTAACATTTAGTGTTGGTTGGCTAAACAAATTCTTCAGACCACAATGGTTTGTCCTTATCTTGAATTTCTTAGCCGCAAGGTAATGCCTCCACATTTTCAATGTGTGTAAAATCACTGCTAACTCCAAGTCATGTGTAGCATAATTC
>WSFP011411781.1:0-24456 GCA_009831015.1 Picea engelmannii
CACTCAGAAATTCTATGTTAGAAATGTTATGCGTAATTGTAAGGATTTTTACTAGGCTTGTTGATTTTTTTTTGTTACTGGCCACTACATATGGATTGCCTAAAGACCATATTAAAAAGTTCATACTAGCCATAATACTGATGAAAGTACAACATGAGGACGTAGTGTGTAGGCTTTTTACCTATAACTTTGAGAATTCAACCTCGACTTGGTATTTTAACTTGCTTGTAGGGTCCATAACTAGTTGGACGAAGTTTCAAAAATATTTCTTAGACAAATTTGCAGAAGAAACCACCACATGAGATTTAATGGCTGAACTCTTTGTCACCACCATGATTTCAAAAGAGAAGGTTAAAGACTTCAATCAATAGTTTACCACTATCCTGAACAAATTTCAATTTGAAGCTAAACCTACGCAGGAGTTGCAAATTGAGGTATATGTTAATGGTCTCCCTACTTCCGTTTCCATGTTTGTGAAAAGGGATGCCAAACATACCCTAGCTGAAAATTTCAAGGAAGCCAAAATGATTGAATTCCAAATGAAGGGATGCAAATAGGGCCAGGTCTCACTAGTTAATAAGGAAGTTCAACCTCCGCCTAGAAGAGGACTTTTGTTGATTAGACCCCCGGGAAAATAAACAAAACAAGGTCTTGAAAAGGGAAGTGGGGACATATAAGACCTACAACAGATGATAAAGAAACTCTCAAATGAAATTGTAGACATGAAAAAAAGTGTCAAGGAAGGAAACCAAGGTCAAAGGCCCTATAAACCCTTTTTAAAGAGAAATCCACCTTTCAAAGTGATTGAACCTCCCCTAGCCAACTTAAACATTGACCTGGGTAATGTAGAATCCGACTCTTTTTGTACATATCATCAAGAGAAACATTTTGAAAGAGACTGTACCCAATGGGTGTACGCTATGAATTTAATGGCCAATCGGTTCCTAGAAGAAGTTTCTCTTACCGAACAATCAAGTGACTCAACGGTGAACATCATCGATCGAGATGAAGTTGAGCTGTCGGAAGAAACAACCATGTTGTTATGGGATCCTGACTTGTTGATGCCTCTCGATGATGTACCTGAAGTTCAGGAACAACCCGTTGAGGTTTTCGTGATGCAAACGTGAAGGGTCAACCGGTCTCAAGTGACCTTATCACTGTTCAATCTTCGAGGGGAAAACAAACAACCGATCACTCGAAAACACCTTTTGTCTCCGAAAAAATCCTATAAACATACATACACAAGAGTCACCCAAGATGGACTACAACATAGTAGAAGACTTAAAGAAGTTGAAGGATAATGTGTGTTGGCACAGGGGCAGACCCGGGGTTCAACGCTACAACAACACACCAACAAAACCCTAACTATCGGCCCTTTCGGCAACACCTGCGAAGAATATGAAGTCTCACCCGAGGTAGAGGCAGGGGTGGTTGAAGGACCCAGTGTTTGCAACATTAGCTGGGACACAGATCTGTGATTCTAACACCTTAACAAAGCACTTAGAAATTACGATTCATTAATATTCAACCTTAGTTTACAGCGCAACTAAGCCCTAACAACATATCAACGCAGTATTCACATAGATCCAATAGATTCAAGCACTAAGCATACTAACATAGATAAAATCTAGCATTCACTCACATTATTCAGCACTAAGCTACCATATTAGATTCATTCATTCATCATCTAACAATGCACTAATCATTTAATCATATAAACAAGAGAGCAACCATAAAGCACAAAGCATTCACAACTTAGGATATACGTGGTTCATCCCCACCCTGGGGCTACACCCACCAACTCTTCATCTTCTTTATTAGCTTCCTTCAATATTATTACATGCACATAGCCTCAATATCAACTTCGCAGAGGACAGGAGATCTGTGCACTCTTCACTAGATCCTCCTTCCCCAAGCTAGGTTACAGCACAAAGCCTACATACAGTCTCTTATGGTCACTTGCACTTAGCTCTACGAGTCTCACACAGTATGCATGAAGCGCTTACAACTATTACTTGCACTTAGCACAACTTACAACCCTTCGATCACATATATCGAACTACTTCCTACATCGCCTAGATTTCTATTTATACATTACAAAATCGAGCCTAAACATGGGTAAACCCATGGGCTGACATTCCCATACCCATTACATAAGCCCAAAACCCAAAAAGGCCCTAAAAAGGGGCTGAGATCCCATGACCTTCGCTTCGTCTTGCGCTCCTCCTTCGACATCCTGTTGATGTCCCAAAACAAGGTCAAACATGACCAAGAATCCTCAAAACTTGGTCAAGGGCCAACAGGCCCCCAACACTGACCTGTGAATCATCCCAAGTCACTCTGCTCTGGGTAATTCTGCCTCAAAAGCTTCGAGCTTGGATCAATCTGCTTCGACCTGTTGCTATGCCATGACCTCCTGCTCAACGAACTCTTGGATAACAACTTCATTGACAGGTCCCTTTAAGCGCTGCCCAACTGCCTTCGATCTCTGAGAACAGTTGGCAAGCCTCATCCTATATAGTTTGGAGCCTTTGAGTCACTTCCATGACTTTTCCCTGAATAGTGTGGACCTGCAGTTGAGTAGTGCGCTGCTCTTGGGATCGTTTCATCCTTTCAACAGCTGACAGGGGCTTCAACTGCGCTTGTGTTGTTTCTTCTTGCTGCTTCGCCTCCTGGAGCTGTAACTCTAGTGCCTTTAATTCTAGATTATCAGTGAGTTGCTCATAAGTCTAAGCACTGCAATCACTTATTTTATTACATTCCATGGCGAGGGCCTTGATTCTTTCAACTGTACTCGAGGCAGTTGCTTCTCTTTGATCCCTTACATCCTGCAGAGTGTCGGGCACTGTGCAGAGCTCTAAGTCTGCTATTCTTTGCTGTAGCTGCTGGATAACTTCCGCGAGCTTATCTACTTGATGCTCAACTCGGTCTTCTCCCTTTGGCTCTAAGCCTATCACAAAGTAGATTGCTTTGTTGAATGCGTCTTTCACTTCAAGTTGCTCTGGGAGCAACTGTTCTTTTTCTTGTTGAATCTGTGCTTTCTCCTCTTAAAAATTTGTCCGGAGAGAAAAATTCTCTTGCTCTACAAGTTGACATTGTTCTACGAGTACTTATTTCACTTGATTCAAGGCTTGGGTGGCCTGTTCAGTTTCTTCTTGTGCGCGACGAAGGCGAGCTTCAGTCGCATCAGCTAGTCGGCGGAGTTGGGCTGACTCATCTCCCAACTCTGGTTTTCTCGATGGCATGGGCGCAGTGGACACTGTGCGACTGGGCTGAAGGGCCTGCTGTACCCCTCAGAGTTCGACCTTGATTATATCGTACATCTCCTCCTACTTGGCTTCTTGTTTCTGCAATATTTCCTACGAGGCGTCGTTTACAGCTGCGATGATGAAGTCAAAGTCATGGACAGTGAGCATAGTCTGCATCTTAGTCAAGGTGGCTCTGGATTTCTTCTGGGAAGAGGGTTTCAAGGGAGAAACCTTCCTCTTCTTCAAGGAATCAACCTCATCTCTAGCCGGTGTTACTTCGCCTTGCTTCTGCTCATCTTCTTTTCCATTTATCTCTTCTACTTCATCATCACCCCCTCGACCAGGTGATACTGAAGCAGTCTTTTCTGAGGCGCTTCTTAAGTCTTGGACTTCTTTGGTCTTCTTCCTTTTGCTGGTTTCGAGCGTGTCATGCTCTTCTTGAGTGGCCTCCGAGCTACCAATTAGTTTAGGGTCTGACATATCTGTGGGGTCAGCGAGGATAATGAGGTCTGCTGACCAGTCCTTAGTGATCTCCTTGAGGTTCTCTTCTGTGAGTTTGTAGTACGAATGAAGCTCCTCCTTATGTTCATCTGCTCACGCAGTAATATAGATGAAGTGCCGATCTACGCGAAACTTCATGAGGGTTTGAAACCACTGTAAGGTGTTAGGTGTCATGCGAGGTTCAAATTTGATATCCCTCTTCAGCTGGAGATAGTATGTGTGAAATACTATGTTCGAATGCCATTGTTTTCCCATGTCGCTTGAGTACCAAAGCATGGTGAACTTCGTAGAAAGCGGCTCGAACGACTCACTGTCCGGGCAGGTCGCACCTTCTAGCATCTCCCAAGAAATAAACGTGATGAGAATCAGGAGCCAACTAAAGTGGAACTCATAGCCTTGATCCTGTGCTTTGCGGTAGTCTCATTCCAGCTGATTAACTAGGTACTTCACCTAGTTCATCTGTAGGCCTTCCACGCATTTTCCTGTGAGGTTAATGACAAATCCTGTGACTTGCATGGGTCTGTTCTTCCTTACTATCTTTCCTGCGATTAATTGGCATGCTAGGTGCACTACGCCATTCTGGATGGAAGCTACCTTGTAGCCTTATGTCCCCTTCTCAACGTTGTCGTATGTATCCTTGATCTTATGGGATAATGCACGATCTGTGGCTTTCCCTGGATAGAAGTCCTACGGGTCGGGTCCTTGCATACTTAATCTATTGATCCTATGGATCATCATTGGATCAACTATGATATGATGGTCTAGCCATAAGTAGCCTCCATGGTAACATGAAAGTAGGATCTTGACACAGGTGTTAACTTCCTGGTTCCTTCCAAAGTGTGGGATTTTCATTTCATTCAACAGGGTGGACTGGGCGAGGTTCATTGTCGATGGCTAGGGGATTATCTTCGAGTTCTTCCCCTTCGTCCTAGTCAAGTATTTATATGGGGCGAGCATACTATGGTTCTTGTTGTATCCTAAGTTGAAGTCGTTGAAATTCAACGTTGCAATCTTGTCCTGATGCGCTCGAACTACACGTATCCCCTTCGAGAGGTACACAGTAACCATAGTGTAGTCAAAATCTCTTGGCACACTATCATGACTCACTGCGCCGACCAAAGGCGGGATGTAGTCAGGTAATATGGTTGGGATTAGCTTCGCATTTGCTAGGTCATATCTGTGCTTGGTTCTCTTTTTTGTGACGACTCGAGATGGTCCTGATCCGCAAGCAGTCGAGGGAGAGGCTTGTACTCCTCTCGTCGATGATGCTTATACATCCATAGACATAGACATTCTCTTTCAGTCATGAGGTCGATGAGTACCTCCTTCATAGACTCTTCGAATGTGCTAACTTCTTCGGACATACACGCTCATGGTTGAATATCTCGGGTTTGAAGAATAACTACTCAATGCAACGGGATGGATGGTGATGGCTCGATGATCACTGCATGAAATCAACTAATCTGCAGGCTCAAGTAATCATGGTTGGCAAAAGTGTTCTCGGTGCAAGGTTCAACGGAATAAGTAGATAACTAGGCAACGAATCTCTACAACGAGCGAGAAGCCTTCATTAATTCAGTTTTGTCCGTTAAGGCACGGTCCCAACGGTTTGATGGCGAGATTTATGACCATAAATGTCATTCTAACCATTTGGGGTGATGGTCTAACAGTTATACTGTTTCCAACGACTATATTTATTTGCCATGGTGAAGTACCATGTGGCGCTGTTCTGCTATCCCGACAAAGTTCCAGTTTTGCAAATTTTCCTTCTGCGAAGTTCCCTCTGGAACCTTCTGCAACTTTTCGATCTTTGATCTCTTCTTGCTTAGTTTTCTAGCCTTCTTTCCAGTGAGCTTCGTCTCGGTATTCCTCTTTCCATTCTGATTCTTATCTCCTCTTGGCATAGTAACTTTGCATTGTTGAGATTCTTTCCTAGGATTCAAGGGCAATACTTCTTCTCTATCTGGGGTAGGTGCTTCAGTCTTCTATGAGTCTTCTTGTGTTCTTTCAACTTTGACATCCAAGTTTCTGGTTCTGAATAGCTTCGATCTGTTCTCCTATTCTTCAATCAAATGTGCAATCCTCCTAGTCATGAAATATTTTAATTCTTGCTTCTTCTTCTCTAAGACTTTTTCTTCTTTTCTTCTGGCTTGATCCTTTTCAATCCAAGGATTTCCTAGTAATATAGCAAATGGGGCGTTGTTCTCAATAAATTTAACAACCTCAAATTCTTCTTCTGTCGAAGTTCCATGAGAACTCATAGATGTCTCGGTAAGTATTCCACATAGGGTTATCAACTTTCCTTTAAATAATCCTATTCCTCCCAATGAAGGAATCATAGCAGGCTTTCCTAAAATTTCCCAAGTTCTTTCTGTCATGATATTCACCTGTGTTTCTTCATCCAGAGTACAGTCAATGTCAAAGTCTCCTATTCTTAATTCTATTTTCTCTTTCTCTTTTAAGATCTTTGATAGATTAGTATCTCTCTAGTCATTCAATATTTCTTTCATGTGTAATAGTACAGTCTCTGATTCCTTATGGGGTTATTCCATGGTCTTAGTTTATTGACCTTTCTCAGGGTCTACTTGTTCCATATTCATTATTTCAAGCTTAGCAATCATTCTAGGGAAATCCAAAACTTCATGATCCATAACTTTACAACAAAGACATCTAGGTTTTCTACCAGAGCAATCCTTAGCAAGATGTCCCGGTCTTCTCCAACTGTAACAAAGAGTTAATCTTCTCTTTCTCTTAAATGATCCCCATCCTTTCCTGTACTGCGCACTAGGATCATGGTAGCTAACCTGCAAAAAATTATTTCTAGGATCCTGCATCCATTTGTTAGTCCAAACATTCTTTCTATGCATAGGAATAACATATCTTTCACTATTCTTATCAGATCTAGTCATATCAAATATTCTTTCATCTAGTTGTGCCCTAGTTTTTAGGCTAGGACAAAATTTATCAAACATACCTAGATCCATATTCTTCAAACAAAAATTTCTATTAATCTTGCTTTCAACAGAACACAAAGCTTCTAGATCTTACCTCTTTTCTTCAAATCAGACTTCTCTTCTTAGCACAGAGCTTCACAATCCAAGTAGAGTACTTCGCACCAGGGAAATAGATCTACAGATGGAGCTTTCACAGTTTAGAGTCAGATATTTACACATAGCTTCTTCTTCCTCAGTTCCCAGCAATCACAGTTTCAATCCTGACAACAGAACCATTTGTTGGCACAGGGGAAGACTCGAGGTTCAACGCTACAACAACGCACCAATAAAACCCTAACTACCGACCCTTTCGACAACACCTGCAAATCATATGAAGTCTCACCTGAGGTATAGGCAGGGGTGGTTGTAGGACTCCAATGTCTACAACCTTAGCTGGGACACAGATCTATGATTGTAACACCTTAATAGAGCACTTACCAATTATGATTCATTAATATTCAACCTTAGTTTACAACGCAGCTAAGCCCTAACATCATATCATTGCAGTATCCACACAGATCCAATATATTCAAGCACTAAGCATACTAACATAGATCAAATCTAACATTCACTCACATTATTCTGATGACATGTGTGTGCCTTTCCATGTTATATTCTGATTTCCTTTTATTCCTGTATTTTATTTTTTATTCAGTATTTTCTTGTAATAAAGTTGTGTTCTTCAAAACATTTGTTGACCCAAATAAATATGGTGTAGAAAGATCTTCTCCTAACTCACACTTATGTGCAACATAAGAAACACTGGGCAATTGCAATTTTCTTCAAGGAGATCTACATCTTGTCTATGTAAACAAACGACCTTAGTAAGTGATGAAGTGTCCGCTTGGTGGTCTTGTAAAGCCCAAAGGAAAAGATGGAAAATTGGAAAGCACCACATGTACCACTAGACAGAGCTAGGAGGAATTTCACATTAACCATTTCATCTTGTAGATAACAGACGTCATCCTCTCCAACTCACTCTGGGCATTCCTGCCAAGAATAAATAAATTGTATTAAATGAGTGAAAAGTAGGTGAGGAAATGCAGATAACTCCATCGGGGCTATGGACACTCGTTGGCAGCGGAGCAAATGTTGGAGTGACTACGTCAGGGCTATGGATGCTCAATGGCAGGGGAGCAACATCGTAGCGAGTGAATAATGATAACTAAAATGTCCTCGAGCTAGTGAATGCGTTACCCGACTCTTGTCAAAAGGGGGCATGGGTCACAGTCAAGAGAAACGAAGGTGGGATAAGGGTTAAACTTCATAGGTAGACCCAGATTCACGTACCGGGGAAATTGTACACGCATAGATAGGAAATAATTTGATAAAAGAAAAGCCAATTAGTTTCTCAACCAACTTCTACACTAGCTAAGCCCAAAGGAAGGAACAAATATTCTACTTTCTCCCAGAGAATCATCATTTGTTGAGCGCTCAACACACCCTAAAAGATTTTATGAAATTTTGTCTCTTTTGGGTACCACTTGTTTTCTTTTCTTTTTCTTTCTGAATTGATTCCACTATGGAAGGATGGCTAATTTTGTTTTCATGTCTCTTCATCGATCAAATTGGATTTGTTTGAACATGTCAATGTGAAACCTTTGTGTCTAAAATAACTTGGCATTCTAACTAAGAATCTACAACTAAAATTGTGACAAGCATGCTTATGTTCAGCATCGACAAAATCTGAGTAGGTAAAATGACCACGTAGTAACAATAATCGTCGATCGTCAATCCATCACCAACATCCATAAAAGGAAAAGTAAATTTGCACTAGTTGTTTGCAAATAAGATTCAGGAGTTGGATGATTTCCCTTCGGCGTCGGTGAAATACGAGAGGGCTAAAAATTGACATAGGCCATGATGAAACCTTGATAGCTGATTACATATGCATTTGTTCGGGGTCGGTGAAATATCAAAGGGTTAAATCATTGAAAATTTTATCATTGACACTTCGTCGACCGTCAACCCCCGATGCACTTTCGACATCGAAAAATTTCAAGGGGGTTAGTTCGGGAAAACTTGTTTAAAATTATCGTTGATCATCGATGCTTGATAATTTTCGGCATCAGTATGGTAGGACCTGTTGTTAAAATGATTAGCTAATGCAAATTCCCCAATTTTGAATAACACAATTAAACGAAGATGTTAGTTTCAAGTGCCACGTGTCTTTGTCGCGTAGGCATTTGTACGCCCTAATTTCATCCCGAGTCACCTTAGGTTTCCCCGCGTCCTAGTCACACTTCCAAGTCCGTATTTCCACATCAGCATTGTGCAACAAGATGGGTCGGCATCGGAGTTTTTTCCGAGAGATATCAACGAACATAGTCTAAAGAAAATCCTCGATTCTCGATTCCCCTATTTATTTAGTGGAATGATGGGAGGTTTTTAGCACAAAATAAGATCGGATTATGCCATTTAATAGGCCAGTTAACATTTTTCTCCGCATATGTTGCTACCTCGTGCGTCAATTGAACAACGAGAATTTGAAATCGTCGATAGAACACATTATAGCCCACGCCGCCAACCTATGATTGCATTTAATCTGAAACATAATGAAGATCTGGCGACAGATTTTGTACAACCACACTCATATCCTGAATTGAATAAATGATGCGACAAGGTAAGTATTATCTCTGTTTAAATCACTAAGACAACTTCGAACACCTCCATTTTGCACACAAGTTTCCCATTTACAGAACAATCGAAGAAGTGAAGAGACCGTCTCAAGAGTTGTGTTTGATTCTCAAAATTTCAAAAAACCAGGTAAAGCTAGCATGAAGAAGAGGTATGTGTTAATTTTTATCAGTTTGACGATCGTAATTTTTATATATCAGAATTCGATCTGCTACACAGTGTCTAATGATGTTCTATCTGCAGGGAAAATACCTCCAAGGAAGCCAATGACTATACTCTCGCCGAGGGCGCCAAAATTAAAGGAGGCAGAGATTGGTGAAGGATATTATCCCGACACCGCGAGGCAGTTGGAATATGCTCCCAGGGTGGATCCATTCATTAAAAATTCAACGAAGAAGGCATTTATTCAACCCCCCTCTTTTGGAAATACATAAGCGACCACTGGATCAAAAATAATTCTCCCACAGTGGGGAGATTTGTTCAAAAAAATCAATTGGGAATATTACCCAGAGTTTATCCCACACAACAACCTAGACATAAGGGTGCTCGATGACCATGTTTTTCTGAATATTTAGCGGTCGTGCTTGCCCATGGTAGCCTGCCGAACTCTAGTCTTACCCTGCGTTGAGACTATGAGTTGGATCATTGAGCATACAGACATGCAGAAGTGCCTCATTAATGATGAGAATGATGGATGTGTCAAATTTTTTCTCCCGACAGAGGTCCATAAATATTACAAGCTCAGGGACCCGGAGGAGCGGTTGAACACAGTCTTCATGGTGAAGTTCTATGAATTCCACGACACCATTCGATTGATGGCTTCATGGTGGAAGGAGGAAAACAAATTCACAAACTAGAGCAACAACTGGTATGGGACAGTGAATCTAAGGGAGCCATATATCTACTTAATGGCTCTAATTTTCCGGTTATACGGGGAAAAAAACTGCACCAAGTTCTCAGAGGCATGGATGCCCCTGGCATATACTGTGGCTATTTCAAGGAGTAGTTTCAACTGGGGAGAAATCATATCCAAGCAATTGAGTACCAATGTATTGTAGGCTTAGACGTCGAAGGAAGGAGAGGCACTTGCTTTTCACATGGCCTCATATCTACTAGATGTAATCTGCGTGAGGAATGTCTTCACCGGTGTGAATTTGAGTTGGCATATCGCAAAGCTTCCTGTACATGTCTACTTCAAAATCCTATTGGAAAATAGGTACAAGAAGTCTTATGACCTTATTTACACACAACCTATATCAGGGTGTTCGGGGCCACTAGAGCACCATATATTCTCCCCACTCACATCCCAGACCTGCTCGTGGTAAGAGAAATATGTTATTAGACTATCCTGTAGGGCTATAACGCCACTTTGGTCATGGACAAGAAATGAGCATCCATACCCTATGGTTTCCACATAGGGTTTTGTATAGTGAAGGACTCTGCTCAAGCTAAACAAGAGGGTTTGAGTCAACTGGAATACAAGTTCCCGACAGATCAGTTTTGCAAGCATGACCCTAAAGGCATAGTTCTCCAACGCACTTCACAAGTCTCTTCCTGCTGGCCATATGTGCATGAAAAGTTTGAAGATGAGTATTTACATAATGTGCTCAGGACTGGGAGGAGGTATTACATAGAAAAGCTAACTCAAACATGACTAAGTTCAAAGCTATGAGTATGGATGAGAAGGTCGAAACAATAGAATAGTGGGCTCAATAAGCTCTCAAGGTTAGAGGAGAAATCATTGCAGCAGAAACCACAAAGGAACAAAGGAGGGGGTTGTTGTTACTAGAAGGATCCCAAAGAGTCATCAATCAGCTAGAGAATGATCTGCAACTAATAGAAATGATGAGGATCCCCCCGGACGACCCAATCACAATCAAAGAGGAGATAAATGGCTTAGAGTCGACAAAACTGGAGAAAACCGTCGGTCTGGAAAATCCCAGAGTTCCATCACCACATGCCAGATCGTCGGTGACCATTCCAACCCAATATGAGGTTCCAAGAATGCCAAGTGAAACGGGTGTTCCTGATCCCCTGTTTGTTTTGATAACCATCTATGATGAGGAGGAGCATTTGGAGGTCTCACTTATAACTCTGATACCAATTACAAAGGAAAAATAACCAGGGGGGACATCTACTCCAAGTCCCAATGCATTAGTTCATAACCCTTCGCAGGGCAATCATGAAGCCGAAAGTGTCTTAGATACTGAGTTTCTTGACCTATCAGGGACCCCTAAAGACAACTCAATGGATGAGCTAGGTTCAGGTGGACAAAAGGAGGAATCACAATAGTCATATAGGAACCTCGACTGCCGATCACCAAGTAAGTATTGAACCTATCAATGACTCTTCAATTTTGTTCGATACCTCACCAACCGATGAACACCAGACATAGGTTGAGCCATCAGAACATATGGAGGAAGTACAAGAACTGGTCCTAGAACAAATACATACATTAGGGATATTTGGAAACACTCTAACCTGGGGAGAACAACAAATCCCTGAGCTTGTTGATGAGGTTTTTGATATATAGGTGATCTCTTATGACAGGAAGAGGCCGAAATATATCATGAGGAGGACCACCAAGAAAATAAGACTCACGTTGGATAGCTTGATTCTCATCACCACAAAGGAGAAGTTGCTTAACACAGAAAAAAAAAAGGCATTTGCACTCATCGGTGTAGGGATGGTTATCACTGATGCCACATTGGATCGAGCGAAGAGAGATGAAAAATAAATGGACGCTGCATTGAAGGTGCTAGACCATCTATGCCCCTTGGAAAAATATTATCAAGACTCAACGCATGCCACATTTTTTCTGAAGAGTGAGTTCCAAGATGCATACACAAAGTTCACAAACGAAATACATATTTGCACTGCATGTATAGCCTATTTCCAAGAATATACCCTTATGGCACTAGCAACCTGCAAGGATGCCGAGATATGGTATGAGAAATCATACCTAGTGGTAGAATGAATTGACTACATCAACGCAGTGCAGAAGGGCCGAGACGCAGAGGAGCATGGTATTTGAGTGCTAAGGAATAGAAGCATCTCCCAGATTAGGAAAGCAGTCGAATACTGGATAAGGATGGCCCAGGAACCTCAATTATACATACAAAAGAAATGGGCCGAGTGTGAAAGAGGCCAGGAAAATATTAATTGGGAGATGAAAGACATTGGCCTCCCAGAGTTCAGCCCACCCGAAGACTTTGTCAACTTGCATGGCATAGTCAAACGACATGTAAAAAAAGGATTTTCATGGGTAGTGGAGATCTCATAGGTGGAAAGCATGACACCGGATCAAATGCAATAGTTTATGGAACATCTGATCAAGGCTCGTGTAGTTCTGCAACGTTTGAGTGCCAAAATCATCAAATACAGAGAACATACAGTAGAAGTGAAGGAAATACTTTCAGCCATGATGGACCAACACAGATTCTCGTATGCTAACACATGCGAGGATATCTTCATCAAGTGGTCAGAATATGAGAAGAGTCATCCACTCCTGTAGAACCACGAGATGATTTCCAGAGAACAAATAGATCAAGCACCACGTGGCAATATTTTGTTTTACTTAACACAAACTTGTAGCAGTTATTTTTAGTTAGTGATTCTTTATAAATAAGGAGATTTACCTTTTAGAAAGGGTCGATGGTTTTGGGGAAAAGACCCTATTTTTGGTATTGTAAAGAAATATTTTTGAACAACCTTAATCAAGAAGATCTGTTTAGAACCAGAGACAATTTTTTTATTTTTATTTTTTTATCAAAGGTGTTATGTGATTGGATTGAGGAGGAATTACTTCCAACTTTAATTTAAGTAATTGATGTTGTAACGAGTAAGAGTTTATGAATCTATTGATAAGTTATATGTTTTAATATTTATGTAGTTCTTTTGTTCTTGATGATGAAAATCAAATCGTTGTGTTAATGTGTGATTGATGGTAGAGCTAAAGAAACTATTTTATTTGCGATCATTTTATTTCATGTGTATTTTCTTTCAATAATCGTATCTTAGTCACTTTTGAAATACCATCAAGTTAATGTATTATTACTAGACTTGTAATAGGTGTGAATATATTTTTCTACATGCTTGAGCACGAGGGTTATCCCAGGCTCAGCCTTCTTCAGTAGTTAAGAATCCCTTCTATCAGTTGGTTTATACCAGCACACCTCATTTTATCAGACTCATCTAATAAAAGAAAAGACAAAAAGAGAACGTTTAATATGAAGGAGGAACTTTCACAAAAAGATATCCTGTCAATCACTAAGTAAATCCCATCGATAAATCAGCTAGATCGAAAGATATGAAGAACCATTCCATCATCAAACACTGCAAAGTCTAATTGGGCCTCTAAGTTGGGTTTGGTTCCTACTGTTGAGTTAAAGGGATCTCAGACCCCTCAACACCAACCACATAACTCTTCTATGCATTACTGCCAGTAATTGTTTGGCGCAATTATTTACGTCCTTACCCCTTCCAAAATGTGAGATCTCTAGAAGGTTCATTATGGTTGTGTTGTATAAACCTATTATCCATTGTTTGGATTCTAGTATTGGTACTCCTGTCGCACTGACCGCTTTGCTCTCCATGTATACTTGTGGCTCAAATTTTGATAATTTGTCTTTGTCTTTTACATCATGGTCCGCATATCATAGTTTCTCTACGCATCCTAGCAAATATGGTAAAACTTGTACTCCTGCTGGTATGTGTCGTAACACAAGGGTTACCTCCATTTTCTTGCACGGTGACCTCTGGTCTGTTTTGTTTCCTTTCCCCTTTGTTGGTGCCCTTGAGGATCCTGCCTCTTGGCACATTTTCTCTTCCTCTTCCTCTTCCTCTTCTACGCTAGACTCCTACTGCTCTGTGATCTCTTCTACTTGTATTTCCTCTTGTTTCACTGGCTCTCCACCAGATTGAACCCTTGGTTCACAGGACTCAATTCTTTCCTCATTTGCTTCATTTGTTGGTTGGACTATTTCCACATTGGGTTGTTGCATTGGGTTTTTTTCCTCTGTCATGTTTTGTGGGTCAATCTCCATTTGTCCCATCGCAAGGGCTAGTTACTGCTCCTACACCACTATAGGGCTCACTGGTTCGATGACCGAGGAAGGAATGGCGTCCACATCCACAACTCCTTCTGGTTGCGTAGGGTTTTTTGCTTCCATTGTTGGATCTCGCTGTTTTTCGCTTCCATTGTTTTTCTCACCGTCCTACTAGGAGCTTCGACCTTCGGTGGTTCCATCTTGATTGAATCTGTGTGGGTTTGCTCATGAATCTCACTGACTGCCTTCTAAATCACTTCTTTGCTCTTAGCTTCATATTCCTTAGATTTGTGTTCGTTGGAAGTCATAATGTGGATTTTCAGACACAATTTTTGCTTCTATAGTTATGTCATAAATGCTCCAAAGCTTACTGGGAACACTTCCTTCACTTTCACAAATGTTCATTTTACGCCTCATTTATACGATGGCCAATTTTTCTTTTTTCGACTATTTCATTTTTGCGGTGCACAGTATTTTTCTACTGTCATATTTCTCTAGCACACTGGACTTTCCTTCTGTCATAGTTGTCCCACACAAAATATGTTCACTTCTTATCACACCAGTCTGTTGTTTGTTGTGCATTTGTTTGTTATATCACATAGTTATGTCATTCCATGTATTAAATTATGTTGTGTGTTGTATCCTCCAACTATCTGTTGACCACTGATCCATCTACCTACTTATTTTTGGATTTTCTTCATTTTTCTACTTTTTTATTCTTTTTCTACTTTTTTCTTTTTTCTTTTTCTTCATACTATACACATTATGTACAATTCTACTTTCTACATTGTAATTACTGAGGGTTGGTAGTTCGACTGTCCCTATATAGTTTCATTTGACTACCATTCCCCATTCCTTGCATTTCCTTTCCTGCTAAGTCCTTTAGTTGCACAACACCTCCATCTGTGATAGAATTTATCTCATATGGCCCTAGCCAGTGCATTCTCAACCTCCCTCGGCGCTGCAAGTATGAACTGTAATAGAGGAGAATCAAATCTCCTACTTTGAAGTTCTTCTTCTTAATATGTTTGTCATGCCATGATTTGTCCTTTTCTTTCTGTACCTCCTGATGGAAACCAACTATGATCTTGTATTCTTCCAATTCCATAAGTTGAGCTAATCTTTCCGGTGTTTCACCTCTTTCTGTCATGTCTATAATAGTTGCAATATGTAGGCTTGGTATCAAATAATCCAAGGGAACTATTGCTTCATGTCCATACACCAACCTAAAAGGTGTTTGCCCTGTTATCTTGTTGCATGTAGTTCTATAAGCCCATAACACTGTTGGTACCTTCAAGTCCCAATAATTCTTGTTAACATTGAAAATCTTGGTCAAGGCATTATCCAATATCTTGTTAAACGCTTCTACTATCCCATTTTCCTAAGGGTGATAAGGAGTGTTATTCTAGTGATGTATCTCAAATTATTCAATCATTTCCTGGATTGTACTGTTGATAAAGTGAGTCCCCTAATCACTCATCAATTTATTATACATCCAAACCATGTAACTACATGTTCAAATAAAAAGAACATTGCAATCCTTTACTGGTGTTGCTTCATCCCATTTGGTCAAGTATTTTTTTGATGTAATAATATATCTAGCTCCTAACCTTCTTGATGGTGGGTTAATTGGACCTACAAATTCTATTGCCCATTTTTCAAACACTTGCAAAGTTACTTGAGGTCTCAATTGCATCTCATCCCTCTTGGATGGCTTTCCAACTCTCCAAAGACATCACAATTCTAACAGTACTCCTTTGAATCCTTGTAAACTATTGGCCATCGTAATCCTATGTGCAATACCTTCTGTGTAGTATATTTCCCTGCATATTATCCTCCAACAATTCCTTCATGTGCTTCTGCAAAAATAATAGGCCTTCCATGCTCCATAACACATCTCCTCAAAATGTTGTCTACACCAATTTTGTACAAGTGACCTGCAATCAATTGGTACTTTTCATCTCTAAGCACCATATTTTTCTTCTGCGTTGTATCAAATTCCTTTGGTGCAAATCATGTACTCAAAAACTAAAAAATGTTAGCAAAATAATCATCAACAATGTGTACTGAAAACAATTGTGAATCCGAGAAGTTGTCTTCCAAGTTACTGGGTTCTTCTTCATTATTTATCCTGGATAGATGATTTAGCCTTGCATTCAATCTTCCAAGCTTCACCACAACTTCAAATTCAAACTGTTGGAACAACAGTATCCATCTGCATATCCTCTTCCCCAACACTATCTTATTGACTAAATATCTAAGAGAAGAATAATCTGTAAACATATTGAAATGTTTCCCTAACAAATAATGTATGAATTTCTGCAAGGAATATACCATAGCTAATCCTTCCCTTTCTGTAGTGTTGTAGTTCTGTTCTGTTCTGAATCTGATAACTTTCTGTTTGCAAATTCTAGAGGGTGATCTATATCACTTTCTCCTGGTTGTGTCAATACTGCTCCTAATGTTATTCCAGATGCATCCACATGCACATGAAATTCTTTTTCCCACTCTGGAAACACTAAAATTGGCACAATTACCATTTTCTCCTTCGAAATATCCAAACTTTGATGGCACTCTTCATTCCACTGATACTTAATGTCCTTCTTTAGTAATTTATCCATTGGAACAATAATCTATGCATATCCCCTTATAAACTTCCTGTAACATCCTATATGACCAAGTGTACTCTTCAATTAGCGCATTGACTTCGGTGGTGGTAAGTTTATTATGACATCAATTTTAGAAGGATCAACCAATAGACCTTGTTTACACACCACATGCCCTAACAAAATACGAAAAGATGCACTAAAAATGCATTTCTTAATATTTAGTGAAATTTGACACTATCTACACTTGTCTAACTTGGTCTTAACACTTCCACATGATCCTTCAATAAACTAAACATTGTCCAATCATCCAAGTAAACATCCAAAAACTTATCAATAAAGTCCTTAAAGGCTGCTACTACTACCCTTGAAAAAATTGCAGGTGCATTCTACAACCCAAATGGCATTACTGTATATTGAAATGATCCCCATTCTGTAGAAAATATTGTATTGTGTCTATCTTCTAGTGCTATCCTAATATGACGATATCCCGAAAACCCATCTGTAAATGAATAAGATTCTTGACCTGCTACATTCTCCAATACTTCATCTATAAATGGGGTAGGAAAAGGATCATGTAGGAAAGAATCATTCAATTTTCTCAATTCTACACAAATATTTACCCCCCCTTGTTTCTTTTCTTGCACCACCATATGACTAATCCATTTTGATTCTTCCACAAGTTCTACGACACCAACCTCTAACATTTTGTTAATTTCTTCCTTCAACTTCTCCTTATACATTGGATTTAATCTGTAAGGTATCTGTCTTATGGGTCTAGCATTTGGCTTCAAAGGGATCTTCATCTCTCCTAGTTTTCCTGCTATTCTCTTCATCTTTGAAAATGTCACTGGAAACAAATCATTCTACTCATGCAATAATTTTGTTATTCTTTCTACTATCTGATTATACCAAAAATCTCCAATGCTTGCAATCTTTCGATTTTTTGTAGTTCCAATGTTTACCTTCTTGATTTTTAATGGTGCAACAAAATCTTATGAATCTAGCTTTGGACCTTCTACTTCCCTCTCTCCTTCAACTTCTGGGATCTAGATATTGTGCGGGTTTTCCTCTATTGGTTCTTCTTCTTCTGTGACATGATAACATGGTAACAATTTTAGAACTGTCTGTTTATTCTAAAATGTTGTCACAATATCCACTTCATATTCTTCAAAAATCTTGTCTCTGACCACCTTCAATGTTGTATCTATTTCTATACTTCCATGCTCAAAGGTAAAAGTAACCACAAAATTCTACTGCATTTCTCCCCAATTTGTAGTTTCCCTGCGATGTTCTTGTTATGTGAACTAATTCTTTGGAATGCCTTCTAATGTGTGAATAAAATGGTGTGTTCATTCTTATGGTGGTACTAATCTCCATTGAACCATGCACCTATCTACATGTTCTTTGGGTTGTCCAAATCCATCATGTTTCTCCAAAATTTTGTTCTCTTTCTCTGCGCCAAATCTAATGTGTAGTAAGCTTTTGCATTGGAACCAGTTATTAATCTTCTCCTTATGTGTACCCCACCAACGGGAAGATGTAGCTTTTAGAGCAATATCTAATACTAGTAATCTTTGATTTTCTACTACTTCTGATTCAAACTTCATAAAAAAATATTCTAATTCATTGAGACCATAAAAAGTAGGAATCTCTTTGTTTATTTTAGGGGAAAATAGAAAACAATGATATCTTTTTCTAACTCTGTTCACTAATACAAATATAGACTAACACTTAAAAAATTTAACTGAAGTAGATTAAATATAAGCAGTTAGATCTGAACATGTGGAAACAAATTTTTTGAATGTAGGTTAAGTGGAGATTTCAAACAAAAATAATTCTTAACTTGCCTCTAGCCAATGAAGGATGCACCTGTCACATGTAGATGTTGTCCTCTTTAATATGCTCATAAATTAACTTAAAATTCATGTATCAAACTCAAAGGTTTTGATTTTCTATCATGATATTAGGTAGACTGTTTTTCCAAGGAGGACCACATACAGAGTTGATGCAAACACCCACAACAAACTGTCCAAAACTGAATTGTAATACACTACAACAAAAAAACCCTTCAAGCAAAAGAAGCTACCCACAAATAGAGACAACAAAGAGAAACCATTCAAGAAGGAAAGCACCAGCAAAGAGAGATAACAAAGAGCACCAACAAACAAATAGGAGGAGCCATCAAGCTGACAGGTAAGTGGCACCCTCAACACAGTGGCATCAAGGCCACCAAAACCTCGACACACACAATAGAAATCCACAGTGTGCCCAAAAGAAGGATCACGACACCTACCATAGTCTGCGACTCCTCTAACCAGTCCAGTGATAGTCCACGGGGTCTAAGTGAGGTCCACAACAGCTAAAGGAAATCTGCATCAAGTAAGCACAGTCAAGGAGAGGTCTTCTAAGACAATAAACAAGAACCAATTGAAGCTTCCATCCAAGTGTCAAAACAATGCCTCAAATTTGAAAGAGAAAGACCACTAGTGAAGTTGTACCATAACCAAGAAAAACAAATTGAGGTAGCCAAAACAAAAATCAGATTAGGAAGAATGAGGAGAGTGTGTTAGAATTCTAGAGGAAGGATTTATTTTTATAGCTAAGGATGGGGTTAGGGCTAGAATAAAAATAATTAAATAATGACATTTTAATTAATAAAAATATTAATTAAAAGTCAAATAAGTCAAAGTGACTTATAAAACCCCAACACGACATTAAACAAGAAAGGAACAACAAAATACAAKGTCAAGGGGGTCCTCTTCAATGGAAAAAACATGTCCACATAAGTCTCATAATGTCTTATAAACTTTCATCATCACTACATAAGAGGGATATACAATAAGTTGGTCATGTCCATCTTCAAAGCTACTCCTAGGTCTCATGGACCATCCTGAGAGAGAGGAAGAAGATCGCACATCATCACATTTTGGTACTCAACCAAGATCCACCTAGTCCTAGACCAAGTTTCCCCAGAACACATCTGGGTTCCCTAGAACACATCTAGGGTCTTATCCACCAAGGTACAAGACCAAGGATCAACCCAAGCATTAAGAAAGGATTCCCTGGAACACATCCAGGGGCCCTAGAACACATCTAGGGACTTACATCAACCACCAAGGAACACATCCAAGGATCAATCCAAGAACCGGGCAAGGATTCGCTGGAACACATCCAGGGGCCCTTGAACATATCTAGGGACTTATTGTTTGGTCCTTGACCAAGAACCCCAACAATATACTAGGTGCCCTCACTAGGGTCTTTTTCCATGGATCAAACTATTTGGTCCCAAACCAAGAACCCCAGGAAAGTATTGGGGGCCCTAGATCTCTTCTAAGGTCTTACGCCATCCTCCTAGAGAATGTCTCTTGCAGTTGCACTAATTTCAACACTCCCTCTCAGTAAGAGAGGAATTATTAGGAACACCAAGCTTGTCTTGGAAGTACACAAACTTTGTCAATGATAGAGGCTTGGTAAAAATATATGTTGTTTGTTTCACCATCGGAACATACTGAATACTAAGAATGTTCTTCTGCACCATGTCCCGACCATAGTGGTATCTCATCTCAATATGTTTCGATCTGTCATGAAACACCGAATTCTCGAAGAGCTTTATACAACTCTGGTTATCACAGTGGATTACCGTGGGTTCCAACTCAACACTGAAAAAATGTGAAAGTATCTTTCTAAGCCATATTGCTTCTCTGCTAGTAGCAATTGCAACAATGCATTCTAGTTCTATAGTGCTCTGGGCTATGGAGCCCTATTTCCCGCTGGACCAGGAGATCATAGCTGAACCCAAACTGAAACAATATCTGGAAGTACTCTTCTGGTCCATTGTATTGCCCATCCAATCTGAATCTGTATATCCATCAAGCATTACACCTCCACTGGAAGTGTATCTAAGCCCATAGGATATAGTCCCCCAAACATATATGAGAATATGTTTAACAAAAACCATATGAATATGATTTGGTTCACACATGAACTGGTTGAGGGAATTCATTGCATAAAAAATGTCTGGTCTTGTATATACAAGATACATCAAGGACCCAATGCTCTGACGATATACAGTGGGGTCTTCTAGATCTGAACGTGTAGCTTGATCTTGTAACTTCTTCATGTTAGATATCATAGGTGTGGACATGGACTTACAGTCCAACATGCCAAATCTATGGAGCACATCAGCGACATACTTGCTTTGAGAGAGAAATATCTCACTTGGTTTCTACCACACCTCTAAGCCAAGAAAATAATGCATAAGACCCAAGTCTTTCATTTCAAATTCTGCTGAAAGCTCCCTCTTAGTCTGAGCTATCAAATTTTCCTCTCTTGCAAGGAACAGATCATACACATACAATACTAAGATAACAATATGATTATGTACAATCTTTATATACATATTTGGATTTGCTATACTCTTGGTGAACCCAAGACTCTAAAGAAAAATGTCAATTCTTCCATACCAATCTCTTGGAGCTTATTTCAATCCATATAAGGATTTCTTGAGTTTGCAGACATGGGATTATTTCCCATGGATCAAGAAACCCTCAGGATGCTCGATATAAACCTCTTGCTCAACTTCACCATTAAGAAAAGCAGTATTAACATCCATCTGGTGAAGTTTCCAATAAAAAACTGAAGCAAGAGAGATAATGATTATGATGGAAGTATACCTAGAAATAGAAGCAAAGATCTCGTCCTAGTAAATTTTTTATTTCTGAGAGAAGACACAAGCTACAAATCTAGCCTTGAATTTTTCAACACTGCCATCTGCTGCATCTTTTATTTTGTAGAGCCATTTAGAGGTTACCATTGATTTTCCATGAGGCCTTGGGACCACTTCCCATACATCATTATTTAATATTGAATTGTATTCTTCTATCATGACAACCTTCCATACTTTATGTTTGGAGGCTTCTTCTAAGGTGGAAGGTTCTGAGTCAATCACAAGATTCAATTGTGATATTAGGCTGGAGTACTTATCTAGTTTCTTTCTTTCTCTGAAGGTTCCTTTAGGTGCTGCATGATTTTCTACTTCCTTTAGTATTTCCCGAAACCAAGTTGGCTTCCTTTTAACAAGAGGGTTCTCTAAGGGAAAATCAATAGAATCCCTTGATGGATCCATTGAAGGCTCTATGGACTCCTGCCTCTGCTCATCTGGAAGAGGTGTATCTGAAGGTTCCGGAGATGGAGCTTCTTTCTCCTTTGTATCACATGTAAGTTCTATGGAACACAAAAGGCTTGTTCTTCATGAAAATTCACGTCTCTACTGACCTCAATGAACTTTTTCCCTAGTACATAAATTGTGTATGCCTTTGAGGTTTCACTGTATCCCACAAAAGTTCCTTTCTTTCTAGAGGGCTCTAACTTATTCCTCTTTTCTTTTGGAATATGAACGTAGACTGGACTACCAAAGATTCTCAAATGATCAACTGAAGGCTTCTTACCAGTGAAGACTTCTTCTATAGTTTTCTCTTCAAGGGCTCTATGAGGACACATGTTTTGAATGTAGGCTACATTGCTTGCAACTTCATCCCAAAGAGATAAAGGTAGATTCTGATCATACATCATGGCTTTGGCTGCTTCACAGATCATTCTAATATTTCTTTCCACAACCCCATTTTGCTGGGGATTATAAGGCATATTCAGCTCCCTCTTAGTCCCTAAAGCCCGACAGAGGTCATCGTACTTGTGCGAGTCAAATTCTTTTCCATTGTCCATTCTGAAAACACGGATGTGTCTACCTGTCTGATTCTCAACAAGATTCTTAAAATCCTGAAATTTGTTGAAAGATTAATCTTTAGTCTTCAAAAAATAAATCCAAGTTTTACAAGAACAATCATCAATAAAAATGATATAATAAAGACAACCATTCATAGACGGATCAATCATAGGTCCACAAAGATCAGAATTAATAAGATCTAAAATGATATTATTTTTTCTATTGTTGTGAGGGTAAGATTTCTTTGTATTCTTACCGAGAGCACAACCTCTACAACCTCTATCATGCTCAAATTAAAACACTTGCATACATGTTACCATCTTTTGAAAACCCGGGACTGCATTATATTTGATATGTCCAAGCCTTCTGTGTCATAGCTTGCAAGGGTTTATCATCTCGTGAGCTAATGCTTGAACAACTTGACTGGTGATTTTGTAAATTCCACTCTCTTGAGTTCTAATAGTCATGCCAGAGCTCAAATTCCCATTTGAGGGCCACATAACATCCTTCCCTTTGGAGAAAGCTACTGAGTACCCTTTGCTTTCTAACATTGCAATTGAGATGAGATTTTTCTTTAATCCACGAACATAAAGAATTTCATCGATATGAAATACATTACCTGTTTGAAGCTAAAATGATGTTGATCCAAACCCTTTGGTGTCATAGGTGCCATCATCACCTAGTTCTACCTTCACATTGAACTTCTTATCCCGATAGTTTACAAGGTTCTTTTTTAATCCTGCCATGTGTTTGGAGGCCTCGATGTCCACTAACCAAACATATTCCAACTTGGTTATAGTGCCAAAGAGGGTTGAGACAAGGTAACATTATCAGAGTTGTTCTTGCTCTTTAGTAGTTGCCCTGGTTATTCTTCTTTGAGGTTCTTCTTCCTTAGTTGAAACTAAAGCATGAAACCTACCTCTCTACTTCTGTTGAGAATGAGGGTTCTTGCAGTCTTTTGCATAATGACCTAGCCTATTACAATTAAAGCATCTTATTTTAGATAAATGAGAGTCAAAGTGAGATTGCTTACCTTGTGGTTTCTTACCTTTTCCTTTGTGCTGAGGAAAATTATTCCATCTCCTAGATTTGACTGAAAGGGCGTGGTCTATTACTGTTTAGGGCTCATTCCTTCTTTTGAGTCTTCCCTCTTCTTCCAAGCAATCATGCCATAATCTCTCGAATTTAGGTTGAAATTATCTTTCGTTGATCGAAGAAAGAAAAGTCTCCCATGAGTCAGGGAGGCCATCAACTGCAATTTGTACAAGGTCATCATCATCCACTGCAATTCCAATTGTTGTAAGTTGATCTTTGGTTTGAGCAATATTCTAAAAGAAGACATAGATGGTTTCATCCTTTCCCATGTTTAATGTACGCAGTTGTTTCTTTAATATCTTTTTCTGAGTTGGAGCCTTCTTTTCATAAATATTTTCTAGGGTGTCAAAGAATTCTTTGGTTGTCCTTAGATGACCAATGAGGGGCATCATGTTGTCCTTAACAGAATAAAAAATTATTCTTTTAGCTTTGACCTGTCTCTTCTTATATGTTTCCCTGCCTGCATTTGAAGTGGGTTCTTCTATCACCCTGGTAACCATCTCTTCCAATTCACCTTCTTCTAGTATGTTGAATACCATAGTCTTCCAAGCATTGATGTTGGAGTCCCCTTCAAGCCTATCTTATGATTTTAATGAAGATGAA
>ML860967.1:0-18780 GCA_009831015.1 Picea engelmannii
AAAATGTCTCATTTAAATTAAAGTGATTTTCACTTTATTACATAAGTGCTTTATGAAAATAAAGTCACTTTAAAAATAGAAGGTACACTTTATTAAAAGTCACTTTAATAAAAGAACCACTTAAAACAACTTTATAAAAACTATTACAAAGTTAAGTGCCTGGTAGTGTAAATATTAAGGTAACATCCGCATACAAGACAAAACATGCGGAGTACTTTCCGAGATAAAAAGCTAACAAGTACCCCACAAAAGTCCCCAAGCATTCAAGATATAACCCCCAAATATTTAACAAAAACTCTCAATGTATCAGCAAGTGAAGTGTGAAATTTTAGGCACTATTACCAGTTATACCAGATCTGATATGTTATTTTCTAGCACATAAATCAGCGTGTAAATCACTCAGAAATTCACAAGAAACACTAGGGAAACAACCTACAATAGTCCAAGAAAACTAGCTAATAGTTAGGAGAAGAAACTAGCAAAATTAGATCACTAAACTATGTTAATTTCTAGTTGTTTTAAACACTAAACTCTGCATAAAATTACAGCCAATGGCTGTAGCTTTCAAACATGTCTCTACAGAAATTGTACCACTAAAACGCTAAGCTAACAAATTAGAATACTAGATCCAACCAAGGACTAAAATACCCAATTTTTATTTTTTCGAAAAAATTTAAGAAAAAGTCTAGATCTAAGAACCAAGAGTATTTAAACAAACTAAAGTAAGGAAGAGATGAGGGTTTGATGAGTAGGAAGGCTAGAGGCCCCCCAAAAATCACCCCCCAAGGGGAAATGCTTCCCTTGGAAGGCCGTTTAAGGCTGTGCACTTGGATCTCAATTTTGACGCAAAATCATGTTTCCCAATGCAGGGTATTTTTTTCTCCAATGCAAATGAGATAACCAGTGCCTTGAAATCTTGGGTAGTTGGAGTCACAAAGAGCTTAGAGATGAATCAAAAAATCTTGTAAGCTCACCCTTGGAGGTTGTAGCTACTAACTGTTCTGCAAGTGGGTTTAGAAAATAAACCTTCTAGCTCAAAATTGTCTTCAAATGATGGAGAATACCTGCAAGAGGGTTGTTAGTTTTACCTAGTCCCTGTCACAAACACTCGCCAATGAAATAGATTCCAAGGGTTATAGTTTATTATCTATTCCTTGAACAATTTCAAATAAAAAACATAGACAATAATCAAATGAGGGTTTGATGCTTCAAAGGATTAACAGAAGAGATCTCACCATAATAACTTGAAGAGGATAGAGAATCATTAACACAAAATTTTTACCACATGAGAGATCAACCATAAGCATCCACAAAACACAAGAGCCTTCAAGACATTCCCTCCAAGCCAAATCACATGACCCAAAAATTCACCAAGACATCCATGTAGAACGAAAATATGGAGCAAAATATCACTAGTAATGGGAGCATAATCTCCTTTCCAAACAAAGATCAAGGTACCTCATCAAATCTCAAGTGTTGGATTTATAATCCTCCACTCACTTGCATTTGTCCACAAATCAACCAACTTTAGGGTTTTTCCTTAGAATATTCAAGTTTTGTCTACTTATTAATCTCTTCTAGAGATTTCCAAAAAAAATAAATAAATCCTGTTGACTGCCTATTCAACTAGGGGGTCAACTCCATGTGCCATGAAGATATGCATCATCAGATGCAAGTATGTTGAAGACAGTTTGGTTCTACTGAGCATTTTATGCCTCCAACACAAAATTTTGTAAACGGAATTTCCGCACCCCTGAGTGGGTTAATAATGTAATAGGTTTGTATGGATCATAATTAGATCAGGTACCTTGGGATGTTTTCATTGGGAGAGTTCTTTTCACCGAGGGTTTTTTATCCTCAGGTTATCAACTGGGCTTTTCAGCCTGGTTGATTTCCCATGAGTTTTTCCCTCACACTTGCAATAATTCCTTCAAAGTGGTGAACGACGTTCTAATGGTCTCATTCTTTGGTAGCTATTGTTTAGATGTAAATGACCATGTTAGACATTGTAGAAAGTTTCTCGGAATTTCGTCGAGTCTAGATAGGTTTTTTTTTTTAATTAATTAAATTTAATTAATTTTCTTAAGGTTGAGATTTTAATTATTTAATTAATTAATTGTTTTTGAGCAATTATTGTAAAAACTAGGCCTTTGGGTTTTTAATAGGGGTATTTGTGCTCAAAAGAAATGGAAAGGCACCCCCTACACCCTTGGACCAAGTTTCAGCTCAGTCAGACAAGTTTTTCTATGCATTTGTCCACCCGGAGTCAAAGTCAGTTAAAACAACAATTTTAATTGCTAAGTGACATTGCCGAAATGTCAAAATTTTGTATTTTTTGAGTTAATGGGTAAATGTAAAGATGGAAAAAGGCAAGAAGAGACATTCCTAACCTACCCAACCCACTTTCTAACCTTCACTCACCCCCTTGCACACTCACTCACCCATTTCCTCATGCCCCTAGGGGATTTGCGCCCCCCTCACACCCAAACCTTTGAAATATGCTTTGAGTTGTTGTGTGGGCCCCTCCCATGAGAGGTGCGCCTTTCCTAGCCTCTAACCTCACCTTTTAGTGGTCCCCACGCTCCACCTCACCTATCCACGCACTCATCCTTACCAAAACCCTAAGGAGGTGCACCCCCCTCCTTGGGATTCACTCATTTTATTGTGTTTGCAACACTTGGAGCTCATCCAAGTGCCTTCACTTAGCCTCTTGAGCTATAAAAAGAACCTCTCCTCACTCATTCACTCACCATTCTTTGAGTTAGTGTTACTATACTGGAATTTCATCCCACTTTCTTGCTCTTGCCATCTTGCCATTTCACTCATATGCTCTTGAGAGTCTTGGAGCAACTTGTTGCTGCAACATTCTCACTTGGATTAATAAAACTTTGGAGGATTTTTAGATCACCAAGAGTATTCTGGTTGCATTCTTCACATGAGGTGATATTGTGGTATTTGAGTTCATTTGGGTTGTGTTGAATAGATCTTGAATGAAGTATTTTATTTGGGTAGATTAGCAAAGAGTAGTCTTGCTGATTTATTTGTGTTGGGTAGCTAGTTTCTTAGAATTATTTCAAGTAGTTAGCTTATCCATACACATTATTTATTCTATGCTTCACCATTTGTCTTAAGTTTTGCAGGTTCATTTCAAGGGATTGTTGGGAAAGCCTCAAGAAGGAGTCTTCCCTCAACCTCTACATAAACTCCTAGTTTGTTTAGTCCTATATTTCTGTTTCATTTCATCATATATTTCAGTTTAATAACCATCTTAGATAGGTCATATATTTTTACTTTTCACTTGGAGATTTTATGTGAAAAATTTCTGCGTAAAAAACATAAATTTTTCTTAACTTTGTTGTGTTGTGCAGCATTTCCAACAAGCTTTTGCTTGCTGGTTTTTACAGGTTCTTACTAGAAACAAGGGGATATGCTACTCAAATCCACCCATACAACACCTCAAAGGCTTCCTAAATAGTTGGGTAACATTCTCTCTTCTATCTCCCTTCTATTCTAGCATTGTAGCAAGTCCTCGGGAAGTTCCCTTGAGGCTTGCATTCTCTTGTATCTTATTTGCTTTCTTGTATTTCATTTCAGCAATTTTTAGTTGCCTACACCTTGGGAGAGTGATTGGCCAAACCAACCCCCCAAAATTGTTGGGCTAGATTTTAGTTTTCTTTCAAGCAATTTTTTATTTCTTGCCCCACCTGTCCACAAGACAAGGTTGTGTGGTTAGCATAATAATAATCATTTAAGTCTCTTCTTTCCAACCCTCTTTGACGCAACATTGATAGGCTTGCCTCGACCTTGTGCCATTGTGAGTGGTTTGCTTGATTTTAAGTTTTGCTTAATAAATAATTGCCTACACCTTGGGAGAGTAACCCCCCAAAATCGTATGGTTAGGATGTTAGTGATGTGTTGATGGTTTACATGGTTCAAATGGATTAAAATGCTCTAGATTAATCATCATATGTTATTATCATCTTAGTTTAAGCCCTTAAGGCATTTTTCCATTTACATGCTTTAGTTTATTCTTGCAAATATTTTACTCTTTAAGCATGGTGTCTCAAATGGAATAGATTACATGGTTAAACTTATGTCTCGAAGCAATCTTATTTCTTGGGCACACATAAGTCTCATGTTTTCATTTTGTTTATGGATATGTGAATGGTGTAGGACTTAATGCTTAATTTCAGCGAGTCTTTTAATCTACTTAACACTTTTCATACATGCAATAACACACATGGTTAAGTGGTTATAAGTTCCTCATTTTGTTGTAATTGTTGACAAACTGTTCTTGTCTTTTACTTGCTTATTTCCTTCAAGTTCATATTCACACATGGTTAAGTAAATGATGATGGAATAGATGCTTCAATTTCAGCTTTCTCATATGTTTTAGATGTGTTTATGCTCTCTTTCCTTAATATGTAACACATTCACAATAGTCATTTTAAGTTTCGGTTTTGAGCATAAATCACTCTTTTTGGGCACCTAAAAGTCATCTAAAACACTCACAACACACCTTAAGACTTATCCATAAATCATAATAACTTTTTAGACCAACTAGGACAACCTAATTCCACCATCTTCACCATCTAAAACGGGTTTGAAGAAAACAACGGAGAGTAGTGGCATGGGACTGCCCCGTGGCGCACCAGGTGTGTGTCCTCTCCGGAAAGTATTCTTACTGTCAGGGTTGACCGTGAAAGCTAGGGTGGGCCTTGTTGCCTTACTATCTTGAGCATCCGGCAACCATTTGGCAACAGGAGGAGGAGGTTTGGTTCAAACACTTAGTTAGGGGGGAGGGCAAATAAAATTTATTTAATTTCTAAACAACTCCTAACCACTTAGTCTCCTAGACAATCTTTATTTTGAGTATCTTTGGATGATTGTTTAGAAGTCTATCTTGCAAGTATTTTTATTTTCTCAATCTTTCATGCAATCTTGTGGTTTGAATATCTAAGTGTTTTATTTCTTGAACATTAAGATTTCAAGTATTTACATCTTTATTTCATGCTCTTATGGTGTGATTCAAGAAGAAGTTGAGTATCCCATTTGGGAGGCATCATCTTCTTGAATCTTGAATGCTTTAGTGGTTGCCATTGAAAAGCAGTCCAATAGAGTAAGTGCTATTGGGGCATGCTTGGCCTTATGTGATTGATCTTAAAGTATTTCTTAAATCTCACTTTGGCATCTTTAATCTTGTTCATTTGTATTTTGTGTATATCTTGTATCCTTGTACCATTTCTTATTCTTTGTGTAAGTAATTGTATCTTTGTTGTGGGATAATTGTAATATAATTTTACTTGTAATCTTTTGTAATTGAACCCCCCTCAAAACTTAGTTGACCCCTTGCCCAACATTTAGGCACTAGTCTTAGTTGACTTAGGGAAGGGCTTGCTTGTCATATTTAATCTTGCACTTTGCATTTGCTGCCTTAGCATCATAGGTTAGTTCTCCCTTTGACCATTTAACAAATTAAAACCAACTCCTACAACTTCAAAGTTAAATCATATCTAGTAACTAGGGTCTACCCCCCTTGGCTTTTCTAGGAGTAAGCCTAGAAGGAAGAGGTTCCAGTCAAGGTGACAGTGTGGACTGTGAACCTAGGCATTGTGCCTCCAAGGACACACTAAGTGAGCTGGACTTTGCTCACGTTTGCAAGTGTGTATTAGGACGGCAACAAATCCCTTTTAAAAATATTTAATCCTCTTAGGGATTATCCACAATAAATATCCCAATTTAAATAAAAATCCTACAAAATTAATTTATTAATTTATCCCCTTTTAAAAATGATTTAACTCTTTGAGCATGCGATTTGGGTAAAAGGGGATTTTTGTAATTAATTTAAAAGATGGAAAATAAATTTCCATAAAGCATCTTTGACCAAAGCAAAAAAAAGGCCCAACGATTTCTCCTTGAGGCACGCGATCATCCTCTAACCAAGGAAAAAGTCCATTGCTCCATTAAAATCCCCCATGAAGCTAGGGATTATCCTCCCCTTGTCCCATGATCTAGGCAAATATTCATTTGGTGATGTGCAGTGAACCTCCCAAGGCTATTGAATAGTCAAATAATTAAGTGCATCTAACCTCCTAGTGGAAAATAAGTCCCAAGGCCAAATCGAACTTGATGATGTGCACAATAATTTACTGGGAGATGATGAATAGCATTAAATTACTTTTAGAAAGCGTCCAAGTGCCTTATACATCATAAAAATGTTTGACCAAATCATCACCCAACCTTCTCAAGCCCAAAATCATCCAACGATTTACAGGAGTTGGTCAAATAGGGGTGAAGTCAAGGGTGATGTTACCCTAGGGCATGCAACGATTTGGCTCAAAATTCATCTGATTGAGCTGGGAACTGGGTCGAGTCACTAAAAAGTGGTGACGATGTGGCTTGTGAAATATCTCAGGCATCCGTCAAATGCAAATGTGTCAATCAATTGAGGGTTAACTAACCCTAGTGATGCTCGACAACAACTAGAATAATAATTCCTGGATCATCCGAATGGCATGGAACTTGGCAAAAGATTGCAAGACAAATTAAAACATGTATATCTACAAGGAAACAAGTCACGTCAACATGATAAGATAATCAACGTAATATAAAAGTCATCTAAACCAGACCATTAAGCCCCATATTTATATTTCGTCACAAGCTCAAGAAGGTTATACAACTTACTAAGCCAAGGTATAAAATGATATCGGAGACCCAGAGTGATCAGACTAACACCTAAGTATTAAAAATATTTCCAAAAGATTGTCTCTTCACTGTCATGTAATGATTATGAGATGGTCATGGGGTTAAACTTCAAGGTTAGGCAACCGACATACAAGGGACTGTAGTATCTCATTCATGGGTGCCTTTGGTGAGGGTAGACTATACACTTGGTTCCTGTTATTTGAGAGGTGATACCTTCCAAGCCCTTTATTTGCCTTTTACCACTTCTAGTCATGGGAGATAACCCAGAGAATATGTAGCGCTCTGGCGATATTTCTATGATTGACGACCTTTTACTTTTTTGCTTTTATTTCTTTGGATAATTCATTTTATTTTTCTTTTGTCCTTCCGTGTTGAAAACACATGTTTAAATGCTTCAAACACCCTAGAGACTATGTAACACCCTGGCGATGTATCCGCAAATGCTACGGGACTGGGCGAGCCTCTGAGCAGGTAACCAAGGTAGGCTTTTGCTAGTCTCCCTCTGAGCCTGAAAGCTCCTTCTTCCCATAGAACGAGGAACGATCCCTTCTTGGGTCAGTTTATATAACCTAAAGAAATGGATATGACAGGGACTAACTAGATTGAAAGTGGTAAGTGTTGAGGAAAAGGTATGAATTACCTTACTCAATCATTTTCGAATCTTGTCTTGCTAGGACAAGATAGTCGAGAATATCACCCAAGGTTTTATAGCCTCAAAAATATTTTCCCAATCCGCAAGTATTAATTACAAGGGTTTAGGCTGATTTATTAATGAAAAGAATGTTGCAAGATAAAATAAAATTTATGTAAGTTTCTGAAATATACACAGATTACAGAAAGTAAATATGGAGATCAAAAAACAAAAAGTAACCAAGTCATAAATACACACATATGAGACAGAATAACAATCTGATTTATTTCATTCTGAGATATCAAAAGTGTTTTTCTCTTTACAAAACCCCTATGAGGGCATGGACCAAAGTCTGATTTAGAGATCCTTGATGAACACCATACAAATAGACTCTGACAATAAAGTAAAACTGAAATTTATAATCTGGATCAGCTTGCCACAAACTGCTGCCAATTTGACTCGGCTAAATATCCTTTATCAACTATGAAACTTAATCCACAAATAGACAAGAATACATAGATTATCAAGGATGGATCAATACCTCTAAAACAAGCATTTGAAGAGTTTGGTTCAGTTTTGAACCTTGCTGTCTACAATAAGACCCTGCTGTCAAAAAGAGAATTAGGCTTTAAATAAACTCGAGAATGAATGAAAACTGAAACTATCTCATGAAATCAAAAGAGCAAACCTTAGTTTTACTTTCTCTTTCTATTCCCCTTTTGTTTCTTCTTCTCATTCAACTTTTATTCTTTCCAAATAAGTTGAAGTAGTTCAACTACTTTATTTAGTTAAGTTAGTTTGACTTAACTAATTAGTTCAGGAGAAATAAATAATAATAATAATAGTTAAGGGTCTTTAATTAATAATAACTAGGTAGGTGGGACCCCTTGTGACTCCCATCTTTTCTTCTTTTCAAATCATAAAATATAACACAAATGGATAATCATTTAACACATACCACCCTTGTAGCTCCCTTAGATACCTTCCAAACTGAATAATTAAATATCAGAAATCATTTAAATCATATCCAAAAATAAATAAATATCCACATAATCCACATTATCCAAAGCAGAGCTTGCTGTCCAAACTTTCTAAAAACCATTAACATTGTCTTTATCAACTCAAAACATAAAAACCACAATCTAAAATTCATACTTGTCACTCTGGGAAGCAATTTTTCTTTTTTCATTGCTGTCCCCCTTTGATTTCCCAGAAGTAGCTCGTGGTTTATTAGAGCCTTGAGGTTGTATTTCATTGATTACATGTGAACAATCATCCTTCAAATGCATGCGGGAAGAGACAGATTTTGAGGAATCATCTGAGGGAGAAGAAGGGGAGGCGACTGCTTTGCCTTTATCTTGCATAGGGGGAATTTCAATGTTTAGTCTTTTACTAGCATGAGAAGATTGAACAGGAGAATCATCACGGACAATCTAGACATTAGGATTGATAGGTGGTGGGAGAGGCAATGACATATTGGGCTAACCACGATGGTGAGAGATAGCCGAGTTGACAATCTCTTGCTATCCATCATTTGTAGGGACTTCTGGTTGCAAGGACACATGTGGAGGAACGGGAATGCCAAGGATGTTCTGAGGCTGGAAAGGAGTTTTTTCTGGCCGAGTGTGTACTATTCCATGCCCAATCCAGTTAAAGAACCCAGCTTGGAACAACTAGTTCAATTCTTGGGGATCAACATCAAAATGAATGGAAAATTTAGGCCTTCTAGGCCCTCGGTTCCAATTTTCCCTGCCTCTGTTATTTCTGCCATGGCTGCCCCTACTGAAGAAACTCATCCTGTAGCAACAGTTCGTCAATAACTAAGCCCTTAATAAACCATACATGACATTTTGCTTGCATGAATAAAAAATTGGCTCAGAAATTGATACGAGATACATGCAAATCCATCCATAACAAACCATTTAACAATCGCCAAGTGAATAGGGGGTGATAGGGTTCATTCGACATATGAAGGGAGTGTAATTAGCGAAAAATGGTATAATGATAGGGGATTAATACACGGATACTGTTCAACAATTAATTAAACAATCTAACAGTGTAATTGTTATCCCCACTTTTTAGGGATAACTAGGAGATCATGTCTGGAGGCCCACAGGTCCTAGACATGGAGTACCGAGAGCAGGATTGACCTGAGCATGGCCCTGGAGGGCCCACCTTTTCTTCATTCATCATCTTTTGTCTTGTCAGTAGCAGCAACATCCATCACCATCGGCTTGATCCTGTATCAGAAGAGGTTCTTGCTCCATGAGGTAATTGGTCCAGGTATCATGGTATGTGTCACTTTTGATCATTGAAACCTTTAAATATATGCATATGATTCCTTTTATCTCTAACAACTGCTTGGATCTTACACTAGCCCACTTGACCATGCTTGGGGAAATTGACAGGGTGCTCTAGCAAGCCTGTGCCCATAGGTCTTGGTTTGCCACTGGGGGGATTTCTGAAAAGCCATCGTCCGCTCCCATCATAGCATCACTGTTTCATTTTATCTCCCGCTCATTTATCCCATTCCCCTTGTCCGGGCATTGGGTTGACCTATTTGCAGGATTGCACCTTATCTCGTGGGAAGAAGGGGCTAAAGGCCCAGAAGGTAAAAGTAGCTGGTAAAAGACAAAAGCCTAGAAATAAGACCTCGAGATGCTTCGCCCAGGGATCCCCGAGAAGCAGTAAAAAGCTTCTCAGCAAGAAACAAGAGGGACCTGGAAAATAACAAAACAAGACCTAGTCAGAGGATAGGGGGTCTCATCGCGAGCTAGCCTATTAGGTCCATGGGTACCTAATAGTATGACATTGCCACCATCTGGTTACCACGCCAGGGCAGTGACCTTTGGTTGCATGGCCAAGGGAAAGGGGGTCTCATCACGAGCCAACCTTCTCATCTCTGTGAAAGTACTTGTGGGTAACGCTATTAGCTCTGGTTACCATGCCAAGGCAGTGTCCTCTGGTTAGTTCTTGAACAAAAAAAAAAGCAAATAAAAGAATAAAACAAGAATAAAAACAACAAGGACAAGAATGGGCTTGGAAAAAATGCATCCATGACAGGTACAACTCGCCTTCTACAAAGGCACCCACAGGTAACACTTATGCATCCTTGGCCCTCACTGCACCCACATATTTGGACATCCCCTAGCCACATCATCTCACTTACATGGCTTGGATGAGATCTTTCTGGAAACTTTCCATTTCTTGTGGACACTAGTCCAATAGGACGCCTTGTCCTTTTCTCCAATCTTGTATTGCAGGTTTTTGTAATGTCTTTGAGCTATTGATTGATGTATTAGGGGTTTTCTGCATATGTTTAATAATATTGATGATGAGATGTGATTGGCATTGCTATGATCCCTGCGACTGATGAGCCCATGGAGGGCGTAGCTTTTGATGTGTAGGACCATGCCCGACGGACAGGTACCATTTGGACCGGTACACATGGGGAGATGACCAGTTCGAACCTCCATGGGGCTGAAGAGCCCACCAGATGGATGCTGAGACCCCATCAGGGGGTAGAGACAGGACAGAGCTTGATCAGGGGTTTTGCACCTGAGAGAAAGAGGACGTTCCACCAGAGACACTCCGACAGGACTAGACCTAGGGGGAATGACCCCTTTTCAGTGGAACGCTAGCCTTGGAATGCTTAGGACGTCCCCATCTTCACCATGACGTCATCCAGCTTCATGGACGCTTTTGGAGGTAGATTGGGCAGCAATGGCATGTGTGGCATGTTGGAGAGGCCCCCGAGGGGCTAACGTTTTGCTCCTGGATGTCTCATTTGCCCTAGAAAGGGCTAGCGCCTCCCTTGAAGGGGATTTTACTCTCTTTTCTGCTTAATTAGGGGTTTTACTTAGCATTTAATGTAAAAACAGTATGATTTTGACATTATGGCCTTGTCGACCTCTTTATGACCTAAAAAGTAAAATTAGGTCACTGATACAGTATATATTGAGGATTTTGATCCTCATTTTATCATCACAACTTACTCACTCATAGTGAGGTCTGATTTTAGCGCCCTATTTGGGTTATTGGTTGATTTAAGGAAGGCACACTTGTTGAAGGAAGAGATTTTTTGGCATTCTATGGTGTTTTTCTTGAAGGAAGGTGTTACACTAGGGTTTGCATGATTATTTCTTGATGAATTGTAAGTATATTTCTGCAAAACTTCTTGATTGAATGGTTGTAGTCTTATTTTCTTACATGTATTTATAATTTGCTGAATAAAAACCCTAGGTGACAAGCACACAAGTAGGTCCTTGTCTCATGTCCCCTGATAGAAAATCTTTTAGCCATTGAAGAAGAAGAAGATAGCCTAGCCATAACTACACTCCTTTTTCTTCTTCCCTTTAGCTAGCCGTACCTTTTTGACTTCAAGAGGAAGAGGACGTCCCAGGCCTAGGTCACCTACACCTAGGGCCGTTTTCTTTTAGGGTTTGATGAAAGAGCCTTGCCTTAGCAACACTCTCCCTCTTTAAACCCTCTTGTCTTGACTTTGTATTTCATTTGAGCTAGCTATTTGTCGGGAAGGAGGAGAGAGCACGAGGCCTTGCTTTAGCAACACCGGAGTGAGCCTCTCTCCCCTAGGGTTATGATTTTGAAGCCCTGCTTTAGCAGCATTTCAAAACTTATCCCTCTAGTCCTTTAAGTCTCATCCCCTTCAACTCTTGCGTCCTTCATTTGTGACTCCATTAAACCCTAAGGCATTGATCTAAGACCTCAAACGTTGAAGTAAGAACTCGATCTAAACACTCTCTCAAAACTTTTCAATTGAAACCCTAACTACACTAACCCTAGCTCTAGCTAACTTACTAACCCTAAATGCTGATGTCATCCTTTGCTATTATATCATTGATGCAACAATGTTTCATTTATTGAGCAATTGAATGGTAGTTAAAGGCATTAATTGAGTTAAGTATCGATTTGTTGCATTGAATGCCATATCGTTCTAGTATTTATTGGTGAAGTGACATTACTTTTATTGCTATTTTGTAAACATTGACTTCGTCAACATTTACTTTCAAATTGCTTATATTGAACATCTGATAGTCTCTATATGAAGTACTAACCCATTGAAAAACTTGCATGTATCAGTTTGCTGTTGTTTTGTTCCAGGCAGGTATACTTTCCTTGGGGGTTTACTTTAAATTGGCCTTTGGTCGGACTATTTGTTTTGGTGGTGATCTGTGAAGGGGGAAACTTGTCATTATTTGATTATCCTTTAGCCTCTTCAAAACCTCAGGTCACCGGGGACGTCTCCCCTGGGCCTCACCTGCCTAAAAAGAAAGAACCTCCCCATCGTGGTGACATTGGGTGGGATAGGTTCCTGTTACGCCAGTTTGGCCTTCTACTTTATAGCCTTTATTCCTAGCTACAAACTGTGCGATAACAGTAATAAAATATCAAAATATAAGTCACCAATCCTTGCTGTGTTATCCTTTGTCTCTTTTACACAAACTTTCTTTTTAATTTATTTCACAGAACAGGGATGTCATAAATGAAATTGGGATTATGAGGGGAATATAATGAGCGAAAAGTGGTAGAATGACAGGGAAATAATATGGATACTGTTCAAATGAAAATAAATCAAAACATGCAATCAAACATATCTCTGTTTCGACCTTCAAAGTTCCACAGTATTCACTTTTTCAAAATCACAATTTAAACTGTTATTTCCTTTGACAAATTTGCTTGCTGACTTCCAAACAATAATCTATATGCCCATAAATATTTAATTACAACAGCCTTTGTATCCATATAATCTTTATATGATAGTCATAACAAACAATATTGCCATCGATATGAGAAACCACAATAACCTTTGAGCCATAACCATGCATAAACTCCAATGCTAAATCCTTTTAAAACCCACAGGAATACCCACAGTGCTTACAACCAATTATATCCACCATTTATTTCAACACTGTTCAACGCAATCAAATTGGATGCTATAACTCTTTATTGGGCCCCAATCAATTCACAAACAGGTGTCTTTTAATATAAACCACATAACATTTGAACCAAATAACATGCAATACTTTGAGCCCAAGCTTCAGATAAACAATTAGGTACAGACTTCTTCCAGAAATGCCAAATGAGGAACACAACCAAATCGTGCCCAAGTAACCAAGCACGCACAATGCTCTATCAACCATTGGCTGGAGTAAAACGATGTCAATATCATATTTAGGGTTTAAAAATAACAAGTGGAGGGTAAGAATAGGTGGTTTGATCAGAGGATTAAGTCCTCGAAAAGCTCAGACAACTCATGCCCTATCACGATTTACCACATAACAATAATGTACAACCATGCTCTCGGCTGTAAGGGTTACCAAAAAAATCAGACTGTCAATTCCAACAGGAAAACCCAATGAAGTCAATCTCTTAATCAACACTGTAATATGAGTGTCCAAGTACAAAATTGTGCTCAACCAGAAAGCATCCACAATGCTTCTATCAACTTTTGGGTGATGTTAAACTCATACTATGCAATGTTCTCCAGGCAATTGTGTCAGTGAGGGCACAAGCAAGCAACTAGCAACGCGTAGTTTTATTCATACAAGGCACGGGTTACTTTAATCTTTCATCACTTCACATTGCAACTCACAGGGTCGAAATAAAGAGTGTACACTAGCCACATAAACGAGCATGGAGTGGGCGATTTTAAACACAGAGACTTGTTATAACAATCTATAAGTAGGATACGTGCAAAGCTCAGAGCTTTGACAAGCTATGATACTCAATTTCAACATAGATGCCAGACCCAAAACCCAATCTATGACCGAGCAGACTTCATTGCCATTTCTATCCAATAAACCCATGCAAAGATTACACACAACAAGGAGAACATAACCATTTCCTTTTTAAAGTGTCAACAATCCAGAATAATCACCATAAGAAACCACAAACACAAACACCAATACACAGTTCAAATATCTCATAACAACTTAAGAATCACACAAACCACGAACAATCCTGAGCCAAAAGTTGATTCAAAGGGTAGAGTAAACATCATGGATGGAAGAGTAAGAAACCCATACCTGGAAAAGCCTGCGCGAGGAAGAAAACTAGACTGTATACCTCCTTCACGACCCAACAATGCGGAGCAGCAACAACTATCAGAGCCAAAAACCAAAATGCAAGAATGACGGGCTCGAGGGGAGCGTGACGTGCAGTAAATGCACGTCGCTTCTCCCTTCCAGCCTCATTCAATTCAAAGTACGAGCCAAGCCAATTCACCATAGCACTAAACAATTAATCAACCAAATGTCCATTGCCATATCACATTTGCATAGTGCGCCACCCCTTGGTAATACCAACTTCTTCCACCATAACAATGTGCTAGGAACATAACCCAATGTGCATCCCATATATGACATTCAAACGAGGCTCATAACCATAGTAGCAAGGGTTAAGAGCACCCATCCCTTGTCCTAATAATACATAATATTAGAACTCAAGTATAGTTCTTTTATTCAAAAGAGCTCCATTATTATCCTCTGTCAAGATCATTTAAACCATTTAATGCCATGTTTAATGCACAATCAAAACCAAAACTGATAATAATCCTTTCATCCACAGGGCAATCTTAAGTTTTAACATTTTCTATGAGAGATCATCAAGGCCATTCAGTGCCATATTTTAATCAGCCAACCATCACACATTAAAACCCATACCTGGAAAAGCCTGCGCGAGGAAGAAAACTAGACTGTATACCTCCTTCACGACCCAACAATGCGGAGCAACAACAACTATCAGAGCCAAAAACCAAAATGCAAGAATGACGGGCTCGAGGGGAGCTTGAGTGACGTGTAGTAAATGCACGTTGCTTCTCCCTTCCAACCTCATTTAATTCAAAGTACGAGCCAAGCCAATTCACCATAGCACTAAACAATTAATCAACCAAATGTCCATTGCCATATCACATTTGCATAGTGCGCCACTCCTTGGTAATACCAACTTCTTCCACCATAACAATGTGCTAGGAACATAACCCAATGTGCATCCATATATGACATTCAAACAAGGCGCATAACCATAGTAGCAAGGGTTAAGAGCACCCATCCCTTGTCCTAATAATACATAACATTAGAACTCAAGTATAATTCTTTTATTCAAAAGAGCTCCATTATTATCCTCTATCAAGATCATTTAAACCATTTAATGCCATGTTTAATGCACAATCAAAACCAAAACTGATAATAATCCTTTCATCCATAGGGCAATCTTAAGTTTTAACATTTTCTATGAGAGATCATCAAGGCCATTCGGTGCCATGTTTTAATCAACCAACCATCACACGTTAAAACCCATACCTGGAAAAGCCTGCGCAAGCAAGAAAACTAGACTGTATACCTCCTTCACGACCCAACAATGTGGAGCAACAACAACTATCAGAGCCAAAAACCAAAATGCAAGAATGACGGGCTCGAGGGGAGCTTGAGTGACGTGCAGTAAATGCACGTCGCTTCTCCCTTCCAACCTCATTCAATTCAAAGTACGAGCCAAGCCAATTCACCATAGCACTAAACAATTAATCAACCAAATGTCCATTGCCATATCACATTTGCATAGTGTGCCACCCCGTGGTAATACCAACTTCTTCCACCACAACAATGTGCTAGGAACATAACCCAACGTGCATCCATATATGACATTCAAACAAGGCGCATAACCATAGTAGCAAGGGTTAAGAGCACACATCCCTTGTCCTAATAATACATAACATTAGAACTCAAGTATAGTTCTTTTATTCAAAAGAGCTCCATTATTATCCTCTATCAAGATCATTTAAACCATTTAATGCCATGTTTAATGCACGATCAAAACCAAAACTGATAATAATCCTTTCATCCACAGGGCAATCTTAAGTTTTAACATTTTCTGTGAGAGATCATCAAGGCCATTCAATGCCATGTTTTAATCAACCAACCATCACACGTTACCACAACATTTTAAACCATGATTTGAAACAATGAACTGTAGAAGACTGTGCTAGTACCATCACATAAGCAAACAAAATATAAGCGCAACATATCCACCATAGCGCCACAAGTCTAACAAGGGGGTCCCACCTACGAGTTTATTATTAATATAGATATATAATAAAGCTTGGCAATCATTTGCCAGCATAGGATTCATCGTTGCGCTTTTAAGCATCAATAGTAAGTATGATCGGGAATGATATGATGACAGATTCAAAAAACAAATCCCAGTAGTGCTCCATTTTCCCCAAGAGTAACCCAATCTCCCAAGGACCTAAGATAACAAGTCAAGTTATGATAGAGGAAGAAGTATAATCAACGAGCTAACGACTAGTAGTTAGAAGAGACTCTTTGGAACAAGCTTAAATGCCTTAGATATTAAATTGATACTCTCCATGATGACGGACTTACCAACTTGCAGCATGCTTCTCAAGGATGTCTGACAGGCCTGCCCAAATGCCATGGGTGTCATATGCCGTTGATGCCACTAAGAGATGCTCACACTTAGAAAGAGGATCTGGAGTTCATATTTGCAAGTACATGCACATCTTTCGACTTTCCATGTTTTTTGCCTGGGTGCCTCTAGATGTTCTTTCTGGAATAGTTATTCGCCGGTGGGGGATAACATAACCACCCTAGACTTGATGGTTTTTATTTCAGTGTAGGCACATGTCTACCAGGAGATGCTGCGGGTCTCATGCACTCTACGACGAGCACATGTCCCCAAGTAGGAGCCAAATGTTATCCCCATTTTGTGGGATAACTAAGGAGATCGTGTCTTGAGGCCCTCAGGTTGCAGATATGGAGTGCCGAGAGACTACATGACCAACAATGTCCACTTGCACATACAAAAGCCTGCTCTGTCACCACTTTTGATCCATTTGTCAGCGCATCCACCACACCAACTGGTTTTCGAAAGGCACCGGGTCTTGCTCCATGAGGTACAAGTTAGGTATTATGGTGAGTGTCATTTCAATATTTGAGGCATTTTGAGTATGTTGTATCGTATATTGCTTTAGATTTCATAACATATGCTTGGACATTATGCCTTTTGCCCCGTTTCACCTTGGTGGTTGACATTGTGCCTTAGTAAGTGGTCCTCCTCGAGAATGGGTTTGCTACTAGGAACTCCCTTGAAGAGCCATCATACTGTTCGCAGCCATACCATTTTCCATCAGCTAAAACTCCCCATTTCCTTGTATCTTGGGATTTTAGGGTGTATTGACCCAAGAAGGGGTTGTCCCTCATTCCATGGGAAGAAGGGGATGAAGGCCCAGAGGGATTGATGTTGGCTAAAACGATAGAATCCTATATATAGACCTTCCAGATGCATTGGCCAGGGATCCCTCGAGAAAGCAATGAAATGCTTCTCTGTAAGAAAAGGGGGACCCACAAGAATAAATGATAGTGAATGCTTAAGGGGTTAGTTGGAGGATAGGAGGTCTCATCATGAGCTGACCTATCATGATCATGGGTATCTAGTGCTATGACATTACCATCATCTGGCCACCAAGCTAGGGTAGTGGCTCTCAATTACACAACTAAGAGAAAGGGGGTCTCATCACAAGCCAACCTTCTCATTTTTGCAAGGTATTTGTGAGTGACACTGTCATTATCTGGACACCACGCTAGGACAATGGCCTTCAACTTGTCCTTTAAAACATGAAAGAAACAAAGAATGGCAAGAGAATGGGCTTGGAAAAAGTGCATTGCAAACGAAGGTGCCACATACTCTTTACAAAGGCACCCATGAATGAGACACTACAACCCCTTGTATGTCATGAACCCATGCCCAGTGAGTCTTGATCCATAACCACTTCATCTACTTCACATGGCTTAGAGAGGGATCACTTGGGAAACACACCTTGACGCAGGGAAAGATCTACCCAATAGGACAAGGCTAGTTTTGGAAGAACAAGGCTAGCTTGGGCTTCCATGGGGCTTGAACCCCACAGGTTGGTTGCCAAGGGTCCGCATGCCGGATCACGATGACTAGCTTTTGGAGGCCTAGAAGACATCATGGATGACATGACCTAGCCCTCACATGCCAAACGTTTTGCCTAGGAGAGGCAAAACGTCACTTTTATAGGCTTTGTTATCCCCGATATCTAGGGATAACTAGGAGATCATGTCTCGAGGCCCACAGGTCCTAGACATGGAGTACCGAGAGCAGGATTGACCTGAGCATGGTCCTGGAGGACCCATCTTTCTTCTTCTTCGCCAGATTTTTCCTATTAGCAGCAACAGCTTCCATCACCACCGGCGTGGACTTGCATCGGAGAAGGCTCTTGCTCCATGAGGTAATTGGTCGAAGGTATCATGGTATGTGTCATATTTGATCGTTATAACCCTCTTATATATGCATTAGGTTCCTTTCATTTCTGATGACTGCTTGGATCTTACACTAATCCACTTGACCATTGTTGGGGTAATTGGTGGGGTGACTTAGGAAGT
>WSFP011411791.1:0-24454 GCA_009831015.1 Picea engelmannii
TTCCCTAGGAGTAAGCCTAGACGGAAGAAGTTCTTGTCAAGGTGACAGTGTGGGCAAGAACTTAGACATTGTGTCTCCGAGGGCACACTAAGTGAGCCGGACTTAGCTCACGTTTGCAAGTGTGCATTAGGGCGACAACAGGCACCAATAAAATACATATCTATAGATAAAAACATAAATACATAATCAAGGAGGCTCTAAATGGCCTCTACAAAAGCAAATAACATACTAACAAGAGTCAAGACTACAAGTCACTATCTCATTGATCAACATGATCAACAATCAATCATCACTGCTGCTAGAAGTAGAAATGGCTCCATAGCTCCAACAAAATGAAATGACCAAATCCCAAGGCATAATGAGGTGGCATATGCGGGATTGTGGGATTAATTACCATGTCCTTGCAAATTAATGCATAGCCAGCCCATCACGTCGACCTCCGAACATAGCTCACATGTGTATGCCAACTTATCATTTCAAACAATTTGGACGAGCCTTTAGCATATGCATTGTATGCCATACAATCCAATCACACGTTGATACCAAAATGCGATGTCAAAGCATAACCACACGCTTAATATGTCGTTTACTCATTGCCTTCAAAACTTATCACTTCACAATAATAACTAATCAAATTGGTACTCATGTGAATAGGTTGGGGTTTAGTCTGTTTGCACATTCAACCATATGCAATATATACCATATATTACATACTATGTAATAACCCAAGTTTTATGCCATTCAAAACATATGTGCCACCTTGTATGTCAAACCCAAAGTTTCAAACTTTGTTCCCATAGTTTTAATGCCTATGATATTTCCTTTAAACATAACCTTTTGTTTATTACCATTATTAGTCTCTGTCGTAGGCATAGAGGGACTATAGCGATCGATAATGCGTTGACTACATATTAGTTTGTCCTTTGACCCGAAATATTTGCACAATACCTATTGTTGGAGCTATGGAATTAAAAGCATATATTTTTATATAATAAAAGGCAACATATATGTATTGATCTGATTGGATAAGAGATTGGAGGTCTTTTTTCCGGCTTCGCTATTCCCAATGTACTATATGGCAACATATCCAAATTTTTTCTCGTAGATAGTATTTTTTAATCATATATTTTTCCTCTATATTGCTTGAAGGTTGATTAATGCTAGCATTAGTTGGAATGTTTGTATTAGCATTTTCTCCTAGGAAAATATATCTGTAAGTTTTTATATGTACTACGGATATTGAAATGTTTTGATATCCAAGCTATGTAGTGATTAAGAATTCCAAAGTTTATGGCGTCTTTGGCGGATGTATATTTGTTGAAATGTATTGACACTTATTCCGAGATGCCTCAATAGGCCTGACAACGTAAATGTTTACATGACGCGACGTCCTCCAACACCCCTGACAGATTAAATGTTTGCATACCACAAGGTCCTTAGACAGCCTGACAGTCTTAAATGTTTATGTAAATACGCTTCTCGAAGTACATTTTTCCTTGAAATTTTCTATAGAGTTACAGTGAATTTGCACAGTGTTGTTTGTCCACCGCCAGTTCAACAAACATTGTATGTTTCATCCTTGTTCTTCCATTGAAGCTACATACATTGTTTGCTGGTTCAGTGAGTGCTTCTTCTTCGTTGGTTTGTCGGTTGCTGCCATTGTATGTTTCATCCTCATAATCGTTGAAGCTACATACATTGTTTATTGGTTCGGTGAGTGCTTCTTCTTCTCTAGTTTGTCGATTGTTGCTTGTTGTTGTTTCACTCGTAATTCGACCTGCGCTTCTGCATTTCATCGTTTCAAAGTAAGTTTCGATGCCATAGTTTCATTTTGTATTCCTTGTTTGTTGTTCAGTGTTTGCAGTTTGCACGTTAGAATGTTTGCTTATTTGTAGTCGCATGTTCCTTGTATGTTTTTGGTTCCTTCTGTGCTTGTGTTGTGGTTTCGTAATCGTTGGAGATACATATGTTGTTCACTGGCTCAGTGGTTCTTGCTAGTTCATTGGTTCGTGGGTTGTTGGTTCTGTTTGTTTGGCTGGGGTTTGCACTTTGGGGCCCTGGGGGTGCAGTTCGTCCTATTCGTGCTTTATGGCTGCTTTGGTCCTTGTTGTTTTCTTTTGTTTGATTCATCCTTGCAGGGTTGGGGTGCAGTGGCGGTGGTTGGAGCTTTTCTTTTTTTTTGGATTATTATTGTTTTTTGGGGGCGCTTTACGGTGTTCAACCCCTGCACCCACGAGTTGACATGAAATTGTGTTATTTTCCATGTCTATCAAGGCCGATATCTGTTATTCTGTGAGATTTTGTTGGTGCTCCAGTCCTGCCATGAAAGAAAATAATTGCATGCAAAATTGTTGGAGGATTACATGTGAAGTTACAATATCCATTGTTTCTTTGTTGGAATAAAGCATATGTATGCAGGCTACATTTATAAACCATGTATGGTCAGATGTGCGGATATGACATTACATGTTCTTTCTCCTCTACATAGACTGGTGTGTGCACGATAGAATTTGTGTTGTGCTTGAGATACGATATGTGCCACAAAGATTATGCAAGATTATATTTTGATGTCTAGAAGCATGTTTGGGTGGTTTGCCACGAAAAACTGAGAACTTGTATCGTGGGCACAACCATCTATGTAGAGGATAAAGAACATGGTTAAAGGGCATATCTGGATAAATTTCCAAGGAAAACCAGAAATCGTTTAGCTGTGGCGATGTAATTGCGTGATATTTTGTGCCTTGTAATATATTTTGGCCAGGGAAAAAAAATCTATGCATTTACAACTATGGATAGAGAAGCACAAAGGTTCATGTTTCTGCCTTTCTAGACTGTTCGTTCAATCAGTTTAACTATGTGTACACATTGCTTGTTCTCCGGTGAATACTAGCTTCCATTGATCTTCATTGAATTTTGTGCATTCCCACATTCAAACAAACAGAGTAGCTGGAGAAAACGAGGGAGTCTTGACTGCATCGGCTGAAGAGGATATAGAAAGGTGCATGCTTGTATTGTTGTTTCATATTGCGTTGTTTTGTATTTCATTTATGGTTTGTATATGTGTTAAACTAGTTGTGTGTCTTCCTACATGGTAAGTTATCTTGCTTACATGCATTCCTTCCTGCATACTAAGTTGGTTCATGTCCGTTGTGTTTGCGCTGCATTGCTGCAATTAAACAAACATAATGGATGGATAGGATGAGTGACTCTTTGGCGGGTAAATAGACTTGTTTCTCTTTCTTTTAGATGTTTGTCTTCATACTAACTTGCCTTCGTGTCCATTGCATATTCGGCGTTGTTGCCTTGGAAAAAACAGGTTGCTTGGACAGGGAGATGAATCGTTCTGTGCAACAGCAAAGGGTTTTGTGGTGCAATCTTCTAAAAGGTATACCAAGCGTGTTGGTAAATTAAATATACAAACCAGGTGGGGGCATATAATATTATACTTGAAAATGATTACTTTTCAGTCATGGGCCTTTCTGCGCTCCCTATTTCTGCTTTTCCCATTTTCTATTATCCCTTTTGTTTTCTAATTCATCTGCCTAGTGTGCTTTCTGAAAATTCCTTCATGCGTCGGTTGGTGGACTAACGGATTCACATATGTGGTCGTGCTTCTACCTTCTTCCATAGTTATCCACTTTCTCGATTGCAGGTGCCAGGCTGGCAGGTTGAAGATTGCTCCCCTAGCTTCTGGGGGTCCGCAATTTACAGATTGGCCATGGTGCCCCGTGCTCACACCCTATTTACTATTAAACATTTCTCCAGTTAAAAAATTCAGATGCATACAGTTTTACAGTTATTTAGTCCTTTCGATGGACAATATACAATGCATATGCTTGTTTAGTCCTGATGTTCATATGCGCATGCTTGCATCAGAAAAATTTGGACTAGTGACACGGGCATGAGCAGTCAGTCATCCCAGACATCGGTAGACCAACAAGGCCAAAGGTAAAGATGCATACGCTATGCTCTTACTATGTTTACTAAACAAATTTGTTGGGCTATATATTCATCTATGGCATGGCGGATATGTTGATGTCATCTGCAATACATGGTTTGCGGCTCGCGAGAAGTATCAACAAGTACAAGCGAGACACCGAACGTGTTTCATGTTCCGCAAACTAAGAGGTGTGGTTGCGAAACTCTGTCTCCATAGTTCATAAAAACTATGCGTGTACTTGTAGCACACTACCATTCACTTTAGTTTTCCTGTTCAAAAAAATGTTATCAGGTCTAGAGTTGTGACATCCAAAGTACTGTCAATAGAAGGATTGAACAACTGCCAAACTAGACAAGTGCTCGTCGGGGACATAATGGTTGTCTATAGCACCTACTTGGACAAGGCAAACAAAAGTAGATCCATTATGTGTGCTGACATGACAGACAAGGACGCCTGATGACAGTGACACTGACTGTTCCTCCACAACTTGTCCAAAAACATGCAGAAAAGATATTATCGCGTAATGGGATATCCATTACATATTTTAATATATTTCCCAAAACAGTATATGACCGTGGTGATTGCGAAAGATTTATTTCGTTGATTGAAACAAACATTGTGGAAAAATTCCCATTGTTTGTTCAGAATATCGTTTCGTTCCGGACTTGACTATCAGCCAGCTTGCACAGAGCATTGATATTTACCCAATTGGAACAATTGGGGCTGCTGTCACACTGGCGAGAAAATTTGGCTCGCAACACATTCTCCATATAAAGGATGGAGAGTCTGACAACGACAAGGCAATGGTAGCGCTTTTCATATTCAATTTTGTCTTTTACTTTCGCATGTGCATGTATGTCGCATAAGTTACACAAATATTGCATTGTTCCATGTTGCAGCTACAATTGTTCAATACGTATTCATATTTTTTTTCGTCAATGGAACAACAATTGCATAGAGGGCAAATTCTACTTATGTTGTTCAAAAATATAACAAAGAAGAGGGATGCTAGAGAAAGGATCTTTCGGACAACCCAGGCAACGTTTGTAACAGAGTTGCGAGCAGATATAGTAGAGGATCTGAAGAAACTAGCTAGCTCTACAACTATTGTGTGTATACATCCACAAAATCATTCTCACTTTGCTTATAGAAATAGCCTTCAACAAATTTATGCGCCTGCTTAATTTATTTATTTTTTTTAAAGGGGAGGCGGGGGTTCAGTTGTGTATTATGTTGTTCAATGCATTAATCTCTTTGCTCGCATTCCCAGGTTGAAGGTCTTTTAGTTGCAGCCAATGTGTACTCGACTCCCTTTAAGCATGTATGTGCAAGATGCAACTCCATTGCTTCTGCCTCCGCTTTGATAAGTGATGATACGATTGATTGTCTGCGATGCAGTGAAAAATGTCCATATATATATGGACATTGCGTGAATGTTGTTATCCGAACTGTGGGCAACACAACCGTGCATTGTACGGTTAGGTAGCCTCTGTTACAAAATGTGCTTCTTGAGTTGGCAAAGTTGTCGTATGAAACATATCTACAAAAAAAGGCAAGCAGTGTCTACATGTTGCGGCAGCTTCGCATACACAACAAATTCACCTTGAATGAGGACAATGCAATTTTGCATATCAGTTGAAGAAGGGGAAAAAATATATATATCAAACTTTGGCAGGAAACGAAAATACCTCATCTGTCTCTATAACATTTGTTCAACATCTAGATGAATGTTCGTTGGACTCGACCCATATCTTTGTAATCCCCATATATTGCATGTTCCTGGTTATTTTCTATTGGGAATGTATACCAGATGCAAGAGAAAATGAATGCGGCGACGTCTTTTATTTGTATATCAAATTGTTTGGTGCAAAGGTCGATGGGTTCTGCTCTATGGAACCTTCTAGGAACTTGCTTACGACCTGTTTAAAGTATGGTTGGTTCTTGGTTATCTGCTTTGTCTATAAATTTGTATACCGTGGAACTCCAACTGTTCTTTGGAGGACACAAAACAATATAATTGAATTTTTTAGCTAGTTGGCCCCCAGATTTGCCTGATAATTTCTATGGCATTGTGATGCAAATGTACTATGTGGCTTGCTTTAGCAGATTTCCTTGATCGACGAACTTGGTCAAATTATTGTTCTGAAATAATTTGAAATCAACGAATATATAGTGTGTGAAGTGCAACTGTCCTATCATAGCAACAAGAGGCTCTTAAAATTCAAATTGGTTGTTGTTTTGGCAAATTTGGTTATTCGATGAACTTGGCAAAATTAATATCCTAGAATAATTTGAAATCAACGAATATATACTGTGCGGAGTTCAATTGTGCTATCATATGAACAAGAGGGCCTTCAAATTCAAATTGGTCCTTGTTATGCTTGCGGTGATAGAATTTAAAAAAAACTTTCGATTGTTTGCTTCATTTTTTTTAAAATAAGCGATTTAACATCCTTTAATAATTTAATGTAATTCACTTGTACAATATCAATAGTTAATATTAATAATTTAGTATTTGAAAATAATGTTTTTAGATAAAGTTAGATAGGATGAGCATCCCTAAACAATTGCAATTTTGAACCTGCCAGACGTGGAGTCCACCTGTCAATTTGTATATCGCGGAAGTCTGGGTGATATTTGCAGAACACGGAACAAAAGAGGCTCAATTTCAGCCCGTCAGGCTAAGAACCCGAGATCCAAAAAGTGCCCAAGTATGGAACGAGGGATCCACATATGCTCTATAAAATATCATCCATACTTTCTAAAAGTACATGTTTACTATGTATTCGTCGTTTGTCGAAAAACTTTTATATTAGTCGCCCGACCAGAATGTACAAACTTTCTTGTCTAATTAAATTCTGCAATATCAAAATTTAATATTAATAATTTAGTATTGAAAATAATGTTTTTAGATATGTTATATAGTTGATAAGGATTAGCATCTATAAACAATGGAAAACTTGAACTTGCCAGCCCTCAAGTCCATCTGTCAATCTATATATTGCGGAACTCTGAGTACTATTTGGAGGACACAGAATAATGAAACTGCAATGTTGAGCCAGCTAGCTCGCAGGTCTGCTTGTCAATTTGTATATTGCGGAATTGTGAGTGGTATTTGTACAACGCAGAACAATAGAGGCCCAATTTTCATCCCACCATCCCTAGAGCCCCCGATTAAAAAAAATGGCTAAATACGGAATTCATACGGGATCGCTACGGGACAATAAAAGTGCAATGTTCAACCAACCAGCCCGAGTTCGCCTGTCAATTTGTATATCGCGGAAATATGGATGCTATTTGTAGGGCACGGAATAATAAAATCTCAATTTTTAGCCCGCCAGGCCGCGAACCCACGATCCAAAAAGTGCCTAAGTATGGAATAAGGAATGTGCATATGTTGTATAAAATCTCATGTCCATACTTTATAAAAGTACATGTTTACTATGTATTGCTCGTTTGTCTGAAAACTTTTATATTAGTCAGTCCACCAAAATGGACAAACTTTGTCCTCTGCTTAAATTCTGCAATATCAATATATAATATTAATAATTTAGTATTGAAAATAATGTTTTTTTATATGTTGGATAGTTGATAGGGATTGCCATCCCTAAACAATGGCAAATTTGAACCCGCCAGCCCTCGAGTCCATCTGTGAATGTGCATATCACGAAAGTTCGAGTGCTATTTGGAGGACACAGAACAATGAAAGTGCAATGTTCAACCAGTCAGCCCGAGAGCCCCTGATAAAAAAAAATGGCTAAATATGGAATTAATACGAGATCGCTATGAAACAATAAAAATGCAATGTTCAGCGAAGCAGCCCACAAGTCCTCCTGTCAATTTGTATATCGCGGAAGTCTGGGTGGTATTTGTAGGACATAGAACAATAGAGACTCTATTTTCATTCCACCAATCCGCGAACCCGCGATCCAAAAAGTGCCTAAGTATGGAATGAGGGATCTGCATATGCTCTGTAAAATCTCATGTCCATACTTCATATAGAGACTCATGTCCATACTTCGTATAGAGACTCATGTCCACAAGTCCACCTGTCAATTTGTATATCGCGGAAGTCTAGGTGCTATTTGTAGGACACAGAACAATAGATACTCAATTTTTAGCCCGCTAAGCCGCGAACCCGCGATCCAAAAAGTGCCCAAGTATGGAATGAGGGATCCGCATATGTTCTAGAACAATAAAAATGCAATGTTCAGCCAAACAACCCGTAGGTCCTCCTGTCAATTTGTATATCGCGGAAGTCTGGGTGCTATTTGTAGGACACAAAACAATAGAGACTCTATTTTCAGCCCGCCAAGCCGCGAACCCGTGATCCAAAAAGTGCCTAAGGGATCCGCATATGCTCTATAAAATCTCATGTCCATACTTTATATAAAGAGTCATCTTTGCATGTCTGCCTGTCAATTTGTATATCGCGGAAGTGTAGGTGTTATTTGTAGGACACGAAACAATAGATACTCAATTTTCAGCCCGCGAACCCGTGATCCAAAAACTGCCCAAGTATAGAATGAGGGATTCACATATGTTCTATAAAATCTCATGTCCATACTTTAAAAAAGTACATGTTTACTATGTATTGCTCGTTTGTCGGAATACTTTTACTCAGTCAACCAGATTGTACAAACTTTTTCGTCTACTTAAATTATGTAATATTAATATTTAATAGTAATAATTTACCGCAAGTCCGTTTCTGAATTTGTATATCGTGGAATTGTGGGTGCTATTTGTAGAGCGCGGAACAATAGAGGCCCAATTTTTTGCCCACCAGCCTGAGAGCCCCCGATCCAAAAAACTGGCTAAATATGGAATTAATATGGAATCGCTATGGGGCAATAAAAGTGCAACGTTCAACCAACCAACCCGCAAGTCCGCCTATCTATTTGTATATCGCGGAAGTGTGGGTGCTATTTGTAGGACACAGAACAATAGAGGCTCAATTTTCAGCCTGCCAGGCCGAGAACCCGCAATCAAAAAAGTGCCTAAGTATGGAATGAGGGATCCGCATATGTTCTATAAAATATCATGTCCATACATTATAAAAGTACATGTCTACTATGTATTGTTCGTTTGTCGCAAAACTTTTAAATAACTTGCCCAACCAAATTGTACAAACTTTCTCGTCTAATAAAATTCTGCAAGATCAATATGTAATATTAATAATTTAGTATTGAAAATAATGTTTTCAGATATGTTAGATAGTTGATAGCGATTGCCATCCCTAAACAATGGCAATCTTGAACCCGTCAACCCTCGATTCCATCTGTCAATCTGTATATCGCGGAACTCCAAGTGTTATTTGGAGGACACAGAACAATGAAACTGAAATATTGAGCCAGCCAGCGCGTAGGTCTGCTTGTCAATTTACAAATTCCATGACATACAAATTGATGGCCAATATCTGTCACTGAGATGCAATATGACCATCAGCCCTTCACATCTCCTGGATATATCTTCTGTCGTTTTTCTTTTGTAACCCGCCCGACCACTTTTCATACTTTGGTATTTCTTGGAATCGGTTTCACCATCACCGCTGCATTCATACTTGTTTCCAGATATGCAATAATTAAGCTTTAATGCCAGTAGCCACCCTGCAGGAAACGTTAAGATTGTCATTAATGTCCAAAAATCCAGAGAAGATTTGTCATTACTACGAATTAAACTAAGATTTGCGCACAAGTATGTTATCCTTTCCAAGTATTCATTTGAAAGGCGATGCAATCTTTTTTTTCTGTGCGGACGGGTTGGTCCTTCTAAGAAATTTCTAATTCTTAATCTCTTTTCTCCATCACCGCCACCTTCACACTTTTTTCTAATTGTGCAATTAGTGAGTTGTGATGGTGACATCTCATTCCACATGAACCCTGGAAAATGTCATTGATCAACGAAAGGCTCGAGGACATATTCCATTGATACACATTAAAACATAATTTGCGGAGGGTTATATTATGCCTCCCCAATTTTCATTTCAAACATCGTCTTGAGCAAAGGAAAATTCTTAATAACTTTTGGCAGCAGTTCTCTCCACACACAGTAAACACATTGGGGCATAATGGCCAGAGGTTCCACTATTCCAGGGCATATTCTTACTATTCGTCTCCCTCCGCGCAGGAGAAAACAAGGAGATGGTCCTTTGGTACACCGAGAGATATATTTCAAGCCAAAAAATTCCATGGCAACCCTGGCTGCTCAGAGAACCTACCAACTTGCATTCATGGTTGTCACAGAAGTTGATGCCATGAATTTCGAGCCGGAAGAAGATGATCTGATGGACGATGATACAACAATGGATGATGGCAATGCAAAGAATCTTCCCACTCCTGCACCTAAATTGAAATCAACCATAATGAACGGAACTTCCCGGCTCGGTCATGGCGGTGATGACAACACCAAAAGGAGTTTCAGAAAAGAAACCGACAGTGAACGCAACAACCACTTTGCAGCGCGAAAGTAGGAATTCCAGAGTTCCAAATTAGTTCGTTCTGGGCATAAGAGTTTCACTGTAAAGCAATGATATGTTGATGCTCCCAAAGATATATTTCAAGCCAAAAAATTATTAATTAACATCTTCAAGAATCAGGTCCAAAACGCTCGCTGCTGCAAGGCATTTTCCTACTAGTCATCTCCTTCTGCCCAGAATGGACTAATTTGGGCCTCTGGAATTGCACGTGCAAGCTATGCTACTGAATTTTTTTGGACTATGCAGAGGCGGTTTCAGCTAAGGGTTATTCCACTTTCCCTGCAACCATTTTCATCTTCTTTCTCAGGGGAATCTTGTGAAAAATATCAATTTCAACACAGGATGATTCATCGAGGAGAAAACTGCAAAGATATTGCATACTGCGGATCCCTCGCCTGTGTTTGTCGCAGATACCTTCAATGTTTTGGCTCGAAGAACTGGGTCCAATTTCTAAGGATAGAAGTACAATACTCGGTGTTTTTCTTATTTTTTAAAATGCATTTGCTATTAAAAAATATTTGCCTTCGACTCTTCATTGCTGCCTCTTTTCTGGGTTTAACACATGTTCTAATTGGCATGGTTCGATGCTCTCGTAGTTCTTCAATATTGTGTTTACTTAGCTTATCTTTTATAATATGGAACATCTAACAATTATATGCCAATGTACTATGTGAATCCACCAAGTTTTTATGCAAACAAAAAATGGATTACATAATTTCAAACCAATGTTCAATTCTATTCGTAATGCAGATAAAACATAGCAATACCAATGTACAATGTTGCGGCAAAATCGTTATTCTTGTTTCTAGACATGCAATTATTAAGTTTTAATGCTAACAGCCCATAATGCAAGAAGTTTAATACTTGAATTAATATGTTGCACTCATGGAAGAGTGTATGAAGAACGTAGTTACACTCACACGTTCCAATAAAATCTAATCTTCAACAAAGCATTTGCTGACAATTAGTAGAAAATGAAGTTTAGTAGTTAAGTTAATATGTTACTGTCATGGAAGAATGTCTCAAGAACATAGTTACACGCACAGGTTGCAATAAAATCTAATCTTCAACAATTCATTTGCTGACAATTAGTAGAACATCATGGTTTTGCAACAATGGGGCTTCTTTGAAACCAATTCACGCTTACGAAAACTGCCTTCCGCCTTTCTATTTTCCCACTCTTTTATTCCATCTAGTTTCTCTTCCTGGTTACTTAATCATTTTTCTCCCGAAAATTCCTTTCTCCGCAGCTTCGCGGATTCACGCATTTCCAACGACCGCTTCCCCTTTCTTTAAATTGACCCTCTATTGTTCCCTATCCCACAACTGGCACCCAGAGTTTCGCGATATAAAAATTGACAGACGGACTTGCACGTTGGTCAGGTCAATATTGCTCAACGCGTGGGTGGTCTTGCGGGTTCACAGCTGCACTCATGCTCTTTTATCGCAGCACTGACCGAATGCTTCCCCATTCCATACCCAGAAACTTCTCCAACCTTGAATTCTTGCTAGGCAATCTCTACATTGGACTTTTGTTGTTCCATGGCCTGCAAACAATACCGTCACTTCCGCGATATACAAATTTGCAACCATTCTTAGATCATACACTCTTCCGTATTACGGTCCACCTATCATGCCATCTTCCGTGGTGCACATTTTTGCACTGAAAACTTCCAAGAAATACAATTTAACCATCGGGTTCTCGCATATTTAGTGGAACTATTGTCACCCGATTTTGAAGCCCGTCCGTTCGCTTTCCATACTTCGCCATTTGTTCAAATTTCTTTGGCAGATCGTCGGTTTGGTGGGTTGAAGAAATATTCAGTTCGTAGTTGTTGTTTCCTGTGCTCGCGCCCCTTTGCAATTAGCAGCTGACAATTATATATAAGATCTTATATCTACTCATGCAATTAGCAATTTCCCTATTCCATACTTAGCCACTTTGTCGGAATTCCGCAAATATACAAGCCGGCTGCTGAACTGCCCCATCGTGATCTCTTCCGTTTCACACATTTTGCACTCAAAATTTCCAAAACATGAAATTTGACCGTGCAACACTTAGTTGTCATGACTATCCCTGTAACCCTTTTTTGAATACCGTCCGACTGCTTTTTAGAGCTTGCCATTCTTTCCTTGCTCTTCGCCGTCTCTGTCACCTTCGCACTTGTCTATAATAAAAGAAAATAAAAAGTTATATATATATATATCTTGTTTCTAAATATGGAATTACTGGCATTTAATTCTAATAGGTCATCATGCAAAAACTGTATAGATTGTCATTGATGGGCGAAAGGCTCGAGGACATCTCTTATTGATGCACATTAAACCAAAATTTGTGGGGGGATTATATTATCCCTTCCGAGTGTTCACTTCAAAATCATGAAATCTCGTTCACACGGCATGGCCTTCGCACGTTCACGAAACCTCCATTCCTTAATTGCTCTTCGTCGTACCCGACACCTTCGCATTTCTAAATATGCAATAAATAAACTTTACTAATAATAGTTCATCATGCACCACCAATATAGATTGTCATTAATCAGCGAAAGGCTTGATGAGCTTTCCCAGTCATAAGCATTTAACCAAGATTTACCAAAAAGTTACATTATCGTCTCTAATTGTTCATTTAAACCATCATATGCAGCAAAGCAAGCTTCTCATAAACCTATGGCATTAGCTCAACAACAGTTATGTGGAGATATAGTGAACATCTTCGGGCGCAAGGACCAGAACTTCCACTGGTCCAAGGCATTTTCTTATTACTCAACCTCTGCCACAGAGAACCAAGTAATTTGGACCAACGGGATTGCTCATGCAGGTTGTGTCCCTGAGGTTTTTGACTGTAAGGACCTGGTCTCTTGGTGCACTGATAAATTTATTGTAGAGAAAATAATTATTCCACTATAGGACCGCTCTTTTGATTCTTTGTCACCTCAGGTCTTCCGCCAGATGCTAAAATTCTTGGAGCCAACATTGAGGTTCAGAGGAGAAGATTGCAAACAGTTCCTAGCAAAGCATAATAACGGATTGGACCTATTGCCCCCTTTTTTGGAAAACCCGAATATAGTTCCTGAAGATATTACAAGCATGCAGGTTAGTTCATTTAGAAATCCATTTTGCGAAATTTCCTGGCTGTTTACAAGAATAACGGGACAGGAGTCCACAACTACTGTTTACTGCATGGCTCTTTATATTTTGTATTTCACAGTCAATGAACAAGCCATTTTTTATTGGGGCAGGTTAATTTCCCATGAAATCTCTTCCCAATTTTCAAGCTACAAAAGAAAAAATAAATTTTATATGTCATCCAATTTAGTTTTTGCAATAGCACATTCCTGTCGGTTTCTGCAACTGTCTCTATCCAAGAATGTCAACTGTGAATTCCACCCAGTAACGTTCTGGTACCAGGCCTTGTGGAAGCACAAGGCTTCCCACTATTTTTATGAGGTTTTTAATGGCTTCTTGTCTGTTTTCAAAGTTTTGTTGTTAGGAGAAGATGTCCCCACATATCTGAACAGGCAACTAGTTTTTTGGACAAGAAGGGGACACTCGAACATTTGGATAATTACACTATCATAAGAATTTTTTGCTCCATGGAACAACCTGCTCTCCTTCCATGTCACATTACAGACAAAATGTTTGTTGCAGAAGTAGCACATCAATACAACTACTGGTTCCATCTGTTCCAAAGGAAGAAAAAAAAACAGTTCATTCCTCTGCCTTGGAAAATAGGGGAGTTCATGTTGAAAAACGTCAACAAAATTGACGATTTCGCAGCACATTCTAGCATCTCCAACCTGAGATATGCTAAAGACATAAGAGGATTCGACCCCTATGATATTTTTAGACAACATTTACAAACACTTGGCCTCGACGATTGTTTTGTAAATAAACACCTGCCCAAAAACAGAGACAGTGGCGACAACGGTCCTGCCTCTGATGCCGACGAGGTACAGACAGTGCAAAGTTGCACTAAATTGTACACACAACAGGGGAAAGGCCCTAGTGACAAGAGTGTTCAATCCGCAAATACCACTCCAAAAAGTACTACATCTCGGAGCATCGCTCCAATGACCCATCATAGCAACAAAGAAACCTAGAGTTCTTCAAACAAAGGAGGAGATAACGACCCTCCTCACTCTAAAATTGATAGTTCTCACAAGCTTCCAGTAGAGAAGAAGAGAAAAAAAAATGTGGGGCAGGCAGAAGAGCCAGAAATTCAGAGTGAGAACATGAAACTTGACATTGATCTGGATACCATGATCTGCTTCCTTGATCAGCCCAGAGACGCCATCCACCATAGCCATCCAATGGACATATCCGTTACCGAAAATTTTGACGAAGATGAATCCTTCGTGTTCCAGAGAGCTGTTTTTGATAGCCGAAACAAAAAATTGATAATTCAGAAAAAAAAAAATGTTAAAAATAAAAAAGGTAAATCTCGTTCAGAGGTTGACGTTGCCAACATGTGGCCGTCCCAAATCTGTCAACTTCACACCGCGACCGGAGAATCACTTCATGATTCCATTGGAGGCATCGAGACCGAGAATGCCAAACTAGAGGACCAAATCAAGGACTTGGAAGATGCTTTCATTCCTATGTCATTGCTTGTCGATCCTTTGGCAATAGCCATGCCTGGCACCCCTGCACCCAATGTAAAAGCATCCTCTACCCTGCTCGCATCCTGTAAAGGATATGTGGAGAACAATATAAAAAAAATAGTGGAATTGGTTACTGAAGCGTGGAAAATATCACAAACCATCACTTCCCTTGAAACCAAGGCACATAGCTTGCTCGAGATTTTGCAGGCCGAATTAAAAGATGAAGAAAAATTCTTTTTAAAAACAGTCATCCCTTTTGGCAAGATTGTCAACAATATGACAGAAACAAAAAGAAGAGAAGAAGATCTTCCATCCAAAAACCACATCGGCCAATTGAATGCATGTTGGAAAGAAAAAGTAAAGAACCTGCATCTCATTGTTCAGTCATGTGAACAAGCCATATCGAATAAAGATATATTATTCACAAAGATGTCAAATATAGACTTAACCGGGAAAACCTGTGACTTCCAAGACCCCCACTTAATCGCAAACTCCTTGCCCTTAACCATGCAAGAGTTCGATAAACATGTTGCTATGTTTAAGACCTTGTCTTTGCAAAAGTTTTACAACATCCTTCAATTTGATCAAGCTCACACGTCCACAACTGGCTAGTCAAATATGCAATACAGAATGAGGAAATTCATCAGACTCTCTCTAATCTTTCTATCGACTTATGGGAATTAGAAAACGATCTTTTCAACATAAAAATCCGAAATGAGATCAATGTCGCCCCGATGAGAGGCTACATTGAAGAATGGCTCGGAAGGCAATTGAAACAGGCCGTCAACAAAAGGCAATAGGCAGTTGCTAGCATTCCAACAGTCGTGGAGGACATCCTTGAAACTGCAGTCGTCGACGACATCAATGAAACGACAGCCCCAAGAAAATAGCCAAAGGGCTCATATGTACCCTCACTGTAAGTTTACTCATCGCATCCTTCTTTGTTTATCAACCCAGTTATTCCAGTTTCTTAAATACAGATGTATAGGCAAACACTTATACCTTTCCATTTGTTTTCTTTTGTAGCTATTTCACTCTATCTTCTTTCCACAGTCCAGTTTCTTGTAGATATTTCTCTAATGGTCCGCGGGAGCCCCAATCCCAGTCTACATGACAAACGCATTGAAATTCCGATTTATATATAACATACTTTAATTTTTTTGTATATTTCAAAATTTCCAGCAGTATGTAGCAAACTTTTATTTTTTGACAGATTTCAAATAAAAATGCATTTAAATTTTTATATGTTACAGACTCTGTTCTTATCTTTCACCACTCTGTATGACAAATGCATTTAATTTTTAATATGTTACAAACTTTTATTCTTATCCTTCACCACTTTGTATGACAAACACATTTACTCTTTTATATGTTACAGACTTTTCTTTTTTTATATATTTCAAAATAAATGGTGCTCAACAATGCAACCGTCATTTACTTATACCCCATGTTCACAAATGCATTTAAATTTTTTATATTTCTTATCTCCTATTATTTTTATGTCATCATATATTTTTATCTTTCACCAGTCGATATGGAAAATGCATTTGAATTTCCAAATTTATTCTTGCACTGTAAAGAATTTTTTTACTTTCTTATATACTTTAAAAAAAAATAGGTTTGTTATATACTTTCAAAAAATAGACGGTGCTCTATCTGCCAACCCTCATTTACTTTTGCCCCGTCTTCCATGATATACATGTTGCACACAACATTTCCGCGATATACATTTTGCACCAAACACTTCGTTTCATCTACAATTCGACCACATTTTCCACAATTTGCTTTCTAACCTCGTTGGTAGGGACTACGCTGCCACACAGCCTTATTTCAATATGAAACCAATGTGAGCTTTGTAAAGTGAATCCATCGATATGATACATTATAACTTCATAACAAGATATTTGTATATGCATGAGAAACCTTCCATATATATGTTGTTTATAAAACCATGCTTTCACCCATCATAACTTGTCTTTATTGCATGTGTGCCAAACTTATAGTTTATATGTCTTGAGTTTATGAACACAAAAAATGACTTGTGTTGCATGTGCAATCATAGGAATAGTGCAGAGCATATAGGTTTCATATTTCATAAGTACCATGTCAAAAAAGTTGACGAATGAAGAGAAGCAACTACCATTGACATGCATCAAACTGAAGTGCATCAACCCATGACATCATTTAATCACACCAAGAATCACACACATCATAACTTTCAAGACTTCATCATAATAACATCGATATGCAAATGTGTAGTGTGTCGAGGAAAATCCTTGAAAATAACCATTTATGTGTTTTCTTCTAGGGGACCCCACCTATTAATATTGTATCATAAATATATAGATAGGCCTTGCAATCATGTGCAAGCTTTTATAATAGGCGACGAGATTCTGAGTCAATAGAGCATTGATGTTATATTGTCTCGTATGGCATTTATTTTCTCAACATAACGATATGGTATGGTTATAACATATGTTGGTTTCAGTTTGGATTACCACCTCGAGCATGGTATCAAAAAGTTAAGTGATCAATATTGTCTTAATGTTTATAAAGTTATGGTTCTCTACACAATATGTCCTCACCACATGCATGGAAAATTTATATTTGGGATCATGTTTGAAGTATAACATTACAAAACATAATGTTTAGCATAGCAAGCATATATGCTTTGGCTTGACATATTGCATCTCCTAGAGGCATTAAAACTTTCACATAGAAGGAACACTTTGAAATTTTTAAAGGCAAAAGGTTTACTATACATGAGTTTTTCAAACATAGCATATATCGTTTGTTGGTTTGGCTTTGATATGTTTATTTCTCCTTGATGTATTAAAAGCATATATGTGTAAATACTTTAGTGCGAAAGGTTCATATGTGGTATGCCATTCTTTACGATGGAGATTTGATTATTCTTTTGATAGTAACGGATCAACACACACACACACATATGCATTGTTTGGGGTTGATACCTTATGGTTCGTAACGCGTGTTTATAATACTTGTTTGATATGAGAATGGAGGGATATGGGATTTGAGATGACCATTACCTCGTCCATGCATTGAATTGGAAATGACATGGGAATTAATGCCACAAAACCCGTGCTTTACCACCTTGGAAGTCTTTAGGGTTCTCATCATTTTTAGTTTTGGTTTGGATTGTGGAGAAAGCTTTGTTTCAGCTCCAGAAGACACCATGTTCATTGTGCAACCATGAAGTTGGTGCAACCGCTTGGATAGGAATTGGTATAAAGATTTAGTTCTTCATGTAAGGTATGTACCCACACAGAGCTTAAAATAATATTGAAGAATATTTGTTAGTAAATGGTTTAGTTTGGCTCTGCATATGGTTGCTTGTATGTAGTTTTTCTCCTCCCCTATTCTCTGCTCTTATGAAAAGAGTTTTTGTAATCGAAGAGATCCAATTTTGTTGAAGAACTGTTATAAAGAGTTTCGCGTTACAAGAGATGACATAAATGAAATTTGAAGATGGTTTTTCTTTGTTGTATCCTCCTGAAGTTTGTTGCTGTCACCCACTCTTTTTATCACTTTCCATTATTTTTTATTGTTTCAAAATAGTTTGGTTACGAGTCAAATGGAAAATGAGTACTAAACCAGATTCCGAAAGATGAATAAGTTTATCTTGAATGAATGCGACCTGGATTTGATATGGAATCATTTTAAAAGGCATGAAGGTTGAAGGCCTAGTTATATTGACACCAAATGCTCGTATCTTTGCTCATCTTTAGTTACCGTTTAGGCCTAATATTTTGCCTCTACTGGAAGAGCAAGTTTTTTTTTTTTGTAGTCTAAAATAATGGCATCCTCTCTTGTTTTGGTGGCTTCATTTACATTAATTGCATGGCATTCATGAAGTAAATCTCGCCCATTTGTTTGGCATTATTTGGCTTAATTAAAAGGTTAGGTTTTCTAAGCCAAGACTATTGTTTACCCTCATTTCCAGCTGATACCTGGTTCACTGTTGGAATGATCCATAACATGGAAAACTATAAATGATACATACATGGGTTATTTTAGAGCTATCCAGAATCTCTTATCCACGTGGAGTCTCTATGATCCGCTCCACTCTATCAAAAGGCTAAATGTTTGTTTACAAATTTGTGTTGGGTGCTAGATGAGCTTTTGATATTTTAGGTGTTGGTAAAAGTTATAAATGCAATAAGCCATGAATTGCAATTGTTGCTCGGTTGATATGCCATTTCAAAAGGATAATGTGGGAGTTGTCGTGGCAAATGGTTTTGGTTCATTTATTTTGCAGCTATATATTGCAAGGGTTTTACAAGTGCTATTGTGGATATTATATAGAATGATTATGGTCTTTCGAATATTCAATGCCAGTTGCTATAAGTTGTTGGTTGACATTTTTGGGTTATTATGGACATACATTGGAAGTAATGGCCGAAGTTCAAGTCCTAAATGATTTTCACATGAACTGTTATACATTATTCTTTTATTATTTATCACTTTTTATAAGTATACTCCCTCTGTTATTTAATAATAGAAGGTCTTATTAAAGTATAGAGCTGATATAAATGTATTAAAGACAAAGAAACTGCCCCAACAATTTAATGTTTTCATTTTTCATTTTCTTTCATTAATCCCTGTTCATGTTTAAGAAAAGATGTATTGAAGAAGCATATATAAGATTGAAGCTTTGGATTGGCTAAAGAAATTTTGAAGAGAGAATTATTGGTGTTGAATGTATTTTGGTTTTCTTCCCCTCTTATACATTATTCCCCTTTTATGCATTCCCTACATACTTGATTTGCCATGTTGTAAACAGAGCCTTACTAAGTCATATTTAACAAATATTTCTATAAATATTTATTTGCTCTGTGTTGCATTATACTTAAAGGATTTCCTATTAACTAATTGAAATGGAAAATGACAATAGATTAGCTTCTTTAGCAGAGGGAGTAACAAAGGGGGTAACATAGGAAGAAGAGGCAGAATGCCAAATGTATTTTGACAACAAGAGAGGCACGAGAGGATGAGATTTTCTATCCATTTTGATGCATATTCAGATGAGTTTAACCAACTGGTGCAAACTGGTTACCTAAACCTTGGTGGAAAACTTGCTTTACCTCAACCTCCAGCTCCACCTAGTGCACTTTTGTAACCACACCCCAGTATCATGGACTTTCCCGAGCCTCCTATTCAACCTATGAATGATGGTTGGGACGAAAACCCAGTGAATCATCCTTCCAGTATCGCACAATGGCCCATCAATCCCCCTCTACCTCTTCACACAACACCATTTGTTACATCGGTTGCTTCCATATCCCGTTCTCCTCCCAAGGACCATAGAGTGCGCTCTCATGAAATTAAAATGGATAAAGGAAAGAAACCTATTAATACCCCTAGCACCAATGCATCCTAGTCATCCTCTGTACACTCAAAACAACAATTAACGAAAGAAGAAAGTGGTAAAAGAGAAATTGCCTTCAGTGACATGCATCAAGAAGTAAGTAAGTATGAAAAGAAAAAGGACTTTCTCGAGGAAGTACTAAATCTTAGACCAGATGTATCTGAAGGCAGGAAAGAAAGAGAAAGTTCTTTTTTAATTTGTGATGTGACAGTGTTTCATTCTGAACATATGATACTTTATTTTGGGACAGACAATAGACATATGATATTTATTTTTGAAAACTTTAAATATCATATTATTTTGATATATGAGAGGTATAAATGTTTGTTGACATGAAATTATTTGGATAAATGTCTTCTCTTGATTTATTTTTTGTTGATGAAAATATATTTATATTCAAGTTATTTTTGGAGTTACAAGGGAAATTATGAGAAATAAGAGACAAGGACCTAGTGGGACCCCACCTATTAATAATTTAAATATAAAAACATATTTGGACCCTTATGTTAAGTTAAGTTGTCCTCTCTTAAATAAAAGTTAATTACATCTTAAAACAAAAGGTGGTTGAACTACCTAACTACTTCAGGAAGATACAAAAACAAGAGAGGAAATCAATGAAGGGAGAAAAAAATAGAGAAGTGAAACTTCTCATAAGGTATGCCTAAGTTCTAAGTGAGATACTCTTCTTTTCATTCTATTCCGAGTTTTCATTAGAGCTAAATTGTCATGTTGACAACATGGCTGTTTTTAAGGTGGCAAAGAAAATACTAGGAGGCATTGATTGGTGATATGCTTCAAGATCATTTATTTTCTTGAAGTCTGTTTGGTTTTAATTAGAAGTTTTGAATTCATTCAATGGTAATTAATGCTAGTTTTGCAGAGTTCAAAACAATGATGCACATGCAACTTGAAGTGGTTCAGTCTGGTCTTGCATTGTGATCTTTTCTTTTGACATTATATGTCCATGTATGAGTCTTAATTACATCTTGGTCTAGGTCCTCGTAGGGACTTGAGGAGATATTTTCAGTTGTATCTTAGATTTGATATTAATAAAAGGTTTTGTTGATTTCTTCTTGCTTACAAAATTGTTTAAACACTGTATTTCAGATTTGTCATTTTATTCATATTTCAACATTTTTCTTTTGTATTTGTCTTTATAATTCTTTTATTTTGCAAGTTCATTATTTTAATTTATCTTTTAAATTGTATAATCTTCGACAAAATACATAAAAATTATATAAATAAAAACAAAGTTAGATCGAAGAAACATATTTCTTGAGGCCTGATTACGATTTGAGAGGCTATAGACTAGGGTAATAAACCCGCCTATCTCTCCTAGCCTAATGAGATTCAAAAATGTATGAGTGAGGACAATTAACATTCCTTTCATCAACACTAACCTCATGCATTTTACACGTAATGCCAATAGACTCAATGTAGCTTGATCTTAAGACCTCTCATCACACACTATATATTTTTAGGGTTGAAACATTAATGAATTTTAATATTTGAACTACTTAATTAACTCGTTGGGCTAAATAGACTTTTAGAGTTTGGTGTCTTCTCTTTTCTTGAGTCACTTATTGGTCTCTCTAACTCTAGTTACCAAAATTTAGTATATAAATTCACAACCAAATGAAGACATATCCAATTGAGGAGAGTGCCCCGCAAAGAGATACTCCTAAGACATACATATATACTCATTTAGATGCCCACCTAACTTTGTTATGCCATTCTTTGCTACTTCTTGTAATCTCCCATGATCTCCTACTCCACTTACTATTTTAGTTTAGCCTATCCACCTAGTTTTGTGGCCTTGGAAAGCTTGACTTGCTTTATGAAAGTCCAGGGTTTGTCAGGTATCTTTTTCTAGTACATAACTCCTTTGTATGTACACATAAAAGGTTTTTAACAAACCTAAGTGTCTTTAAACACTCACTCAACGAGAGAGGAAATATTGCTTTAGGTATTCATTATTTATATAAATATACAAGGCCATTGATAAATAAAAGGATAAGATATTATATTAACATCTATTTAAATTAATTTGGCTTATTTCATATTCGTTAAGCTCTATTGTTGATAATGAAAGTAAACCAATTTTAAGTAGTCAAACACCTTCCCACACATATAAGAAATGGTGTTGTCTAAATGTTCTACGTTTTGTCCTTTTTTGCCGGACATATATCTGAACAAAATCACAATTTTCTGTTGTTTAAATTGCATTTCTGAATGCAAAAATGGATTCTTAAAACCCTCAAAACACTTGGATTATATGAAATTAACCACTCAAATATGTAAATCAAACAATTAGAACGCACCATAAGAAAAAACTCTACACTCACTAAAATTTAAATTAAAATAACATAAAATCAAAATTGAAATATTACTATAATCCATACATATGGTGAGGACTAACGATAACCACAAAACATGAACCTATGAGGCTAAAGCCAATGAAAGAAAACCAATTTGAAAGAAAACCAATTTTAAGTATCAAACACCTTCCCATTTATATAAAAATAAAAGCTCTACACTCACTAAAATTTAAATTAAAATAACATAAAATCTGTCTGATAATTCTTTTATTTTGCAAGTTCATTATTTTATTTATCTTTTAAATTGTATAATCTCAGACAAAATACATAAAAATTATATAAATAAAAATATAGTTAGATCGAAGAAACATATTTCTTGAGGTCTGATTATGATTTGAGAGGCTATAAACCAGGGTAATAATCTCGCCTATCTCACCTAGCCTAATGTGATTCGAAAATGTATGAGTAAGGAGAATTATCATTCCTTTCATCAACACCAACCTCATGCATTTTACATGTAATGCCAATAGACTCAATGTAGTTTGATCTTGAGACCTCCCGTCATACTATATATATTTCTAAGGTTGAAACATTAATGAAATTTAATATTTAAACAACTTAATTAAGTCGTTGGGTTAAATAAACTTTTAGAGATTGGTTTCTTCTCTTTTCTTGAGGTAGTTATTGGTCTCTCTTACTCTAGTTACCAAAATTTAGTATACAAGTTCACAACCAAATGAAGACATATCCAATTGAGGAGGGTGCCCTGCAAAGAGATTCTCCTAAGACTTACATATCTCCTCATTCAGATACCCACCTAACTTTGTTACGCCATTCTTTGCTACTTCTTGTGATCTCCCATGATGTCCTACTTCACTTACTATTTTAGTTTAGCCAATCCACCTAGCTTTGTGGCCTTGGAAAGCCTAGCTTGCTTTGTGAAAGTCCATGGTTTATCGGGTATCTTTTTCTAGTACATAACTCTTTTGTATGTATACATATAAGGTTTTTAACAAACTTCAGTGTCTTTAAACACTCACCCAACGAGAGAAGAAATATTGCTTTAGGTATTCATTATTTATATAAATATATAGGGTCATTGATTAATAAAAGGATAAAATCTTATATTAACATCTATTTAAATTAAATTGGCTTATTTCATATGCGTTAAGCTCTATTGTTGATAATGAAAGTAAACCAATCTTAAGTAGTCAAACACCTTCCCACACATATAAGAAATGACATTGTCTAACTGTTCTACATTTTGGCCCTTTTTGCCGGAATCCTACAACATAAATGTGCACGAAATCACATATCTCTGTTGTTTAAATTACATTTATGAATGCATAAATGGATTAAGCTTGCTAAAAAACCCCAAAACACTCGAATTATATGGAATTAACCACTCGAATATATAGATCCAACAATTAAAGTACAACATAAGAAAGAGCTCTACACTCACTAAAATTTAAATTAAAATAGCATAAAATCAAAATTGAAATATTACTATAATCCATATATATATATGGTGATAACTAACGATAACCACAAAACATGAACATAACATATGAAGCTAAAGCCAATGAAAGAAAACCAATTTTAAGTTATCAAACACCTTCCCATTTATATAAAAATAAAAGCTATACACTCACTAAAATTTAAATTAAAACAACATAAAATCAAAATTAAAATATTGCTATAAAATTTAAATTAAAATAACATAAATCAAAA
>ML860968.1:0-24454 GCA_009831015.1 Picea engelmannii
AAAAAGTGATTTTATTAAATACCATGTAGCATTGAATTCGTATCCAACAAAAAAAAATACAAATTTGAATAGCTCTTACGGGTGGTAACTCATTAAACATTTTACGTAGCATACTCCAATTTTTTCCCTTAATGATTTTCTTGAGAACATTTTTTTTAATGCAGATTTTTTTTCCTTTGATTGAGCATCGTATTCATAAACGCGTCTTCTCACACGTTCCAAAGCATTTGCACTCAACTCTTGAGAACACTTCACCCCCTATAACATGAAAACAAAATGAATACATCAGTAAAGCATAATTTAATGAAAATATCTGAAAATAAAATTTCATTAAAAAAAACAGTGTATCGCGTTTTGAACCTCTTTTCGAATGGCAGTGGTCTCAACAACCTTTCTATTCTTCTTATAATGATATTCAATGTTGTAATTTTTTCGGAAATGATCTATTTCTAATTTGTATTCAGATCTAAGATTGTACCGAAATCCATGTGGCATGCCAACATGCAATGTTATGGGTTTCCAAGAATGTACTTCTTTTATATGTTAATTAAATGTAGAACACTTGGTACGTAGTAGACCATTGCATTCACTGGCCAAACAATAAAAGTAGTTGCGCCCATTGTTTTCCTTAAGAACTCTATAATTTCATTCCTCCTGAAATAGTTACAGAGTGATATATTTAGTTTATGTAATACACTGCGTCACTAATAAGACCATGTTATCTATCTAGTAAATAAATAAATAATCAAAACATCAATTGTTTAGAGAAAATAAAAACTTGTACTATGGCTGTATTATTCAAAGTTGTGATTTTTATCCAACTTCTGCAATAAGACAAAAACCTACAAACATAATCATGTATTTATCTTAGTAAATACAAGGAAAAATAATCAACTACTACAATAAGAATGTTTTTTCATGCAGAATGACACCCCATGTAGAATTAGTAGGTCTAAGTCTAAGTAAAGCCATGGAAACTCACAAAATAATATTTTGTCATATGGATAATATAACTTTACAGTAGTGAAAATGGAAAAACACAAACTAGAAACAGTTCAACGAGTACATCACACAACACTAACTCACTTCCCCTACAATAATGGCCCTGGGGTCTTCTTTTCATCAAAATTTCAGTACGTAGTTCTCCAAAATTACAAAAAGTAAGAGCCCTTTTTGGCGAGTGCTCTTGGGTATATAACTGATCATCTTAATAATACATTAGCACAATACTTTATACAATACATTACAAAATTGAAAATTTATTCTCCTCCCTGGCCTTGATTTTGTAGATAGGCAGTCCAAATCTTATGATAAGAGGAGATCATTTCAATTCTCCTAAAAGAAAAATTTTCTAATGTAATTGAATAATTGGTTGTTTTCTGAATTACAGTCTTCATGTCTGTTTTCAAAGTAGCCAAGTAAGAAATTAACATATGATGTTCTCTTGTTGGCTCAACAATATGTTCTTTTAAAGTTCCTTGAGTTACTCTTTGAGTTATGCTTATGGAGATTTCCCTAGTATTCATGGCCTCTTCTAATCCTGCAAAGACTTGCTCTGTTGGCCTTGGATTTCCTAAATCCCCGATTTTGGGCAGCCTGCATTTTTCAATCAATTTATCTGCCAACAAGTAAAGCCGCTTGCAGGTGCCAATGGAGTATTCTATGTCTTCCTCCAACTTAATTCCAGTGCTTTGGACCCTTGCAATGGCTGTATAGTTCATTTGATATTCATCTTAGATCATCCTTGAGACTTCTGGGGGTGCATCTGGATGTTCTCGTGGACATCTATTTAGATCATCGATGGCGATGCACACTCCTGTCAGCTCGATGTTCTTCTTATTAACATGATCATATAATGACAAAATTTGAGCAGATATGTCCTGAAATTCTTGTAGACAAGGATATACTTGCTTTGCCATATCACAGAATTCTTTGTGTACTTCATTAGCACATTCTTTGTGCTCTGTGACATTGTTCCTTTCCTGTTTATAAAATCTATTTTCTTCCTCCAGGGACACGTTTCAAGCCTTGCATTCTCCTCTTTCTTTGATACAGCTCTGATATTTTTCTGCGTGGCCTTTGTAAATGTTACACTAGCAGAGGCCATAGCTACAGGATCCTAGCTAGTGTTTATGAGTATTGTTCTTTCTGTGGTTATTGTAACTGGTTGAACACCTGAAATAGGAAATGTTCTTATAGTTCATTGTACAATCTTTCCCCGGGCCCTGTTAAATATGAAAGAGTCTAGGTCTTCCACTCTCTTATATTTGAAGGACTTTAACCCCCCCAACCCTAGTTCTCCCAGAGGGAAATGGTCTCTAGTCAATGGTATGCTGGAAGCTTGAGGTAGGTTGGTATCCATGGGATCAGTGTCATCGATTTCCTCTTGTCCTTTCTTTTCCTCTTTATTTTTCCTTTCTTCTTCATTTTGTTTGAGCTTTGCTTCTTGTTCTGCTCAGAGTCTCTTTTGCTCTTGTTCCTCTTCTCCCTTCCTTTTTTTCTCCACTTTTTCTATTGCAATTATTTCTTCTATTGCTTCCTTTTGTCGAAGTGCTTCAACCTCTTTCTCCAACCTTTCTTTTTTAGTTGTTGATTTAGTTGCAGCTTCTTCTTTAGATTTCTTATGACGAAGTGTTGCAGGCTCATTCTCCAACCTTTCTTTTTCTGCTACTACTTTAGATACAACTTCTTCTTCAGCTTTCTTTTTCTGAAGTGCTTCATGATCCTTCTCCAATCTTTATTTTTCTGTTGTTACTTTCGCCGCATCTTCTTCTTCATCTTTTTCCTCGGCTTCTGCTTCTTTAGCTTTATTTTCTTGCTCGACCTTTGAGTTTTCTTTATTCATAGATCTTCCTCATCATGTGAATTTTTGTATATATCCTCATCTCTCCATGTTTCAGATTCATAAGGCCACTTATGCTTGCAGAGTTTACAATGTTGGATAACAACCTTTTGGGGATCATATCTATGGAATATTCCTTCACCGAAATGTAATGTTGCCAAAGCCTCTGCCTCAGCATGTGCCTCCTTTGAGTTCTTGAAATTGTAGGATCTCACATAGAATGGTAGTGTTGGCCACGAAAATTTCTTATATTGGAAAGGGATGCCCCAACCCCATGTACAAGGGTGTGGTATGCTACCTCCTGCAACACCTATTTGTCAGACACAAATTTGGAAAGTACATGTGAAGGTTTGGTTGATCTGTAGATCGTGATATAAGTCTCATTCTCAAGTACAAACCAATCGTCAATTTCGTTGATAAATTTTATTGCTTTCTATGAAATGCATGGTGCTCGGGTGCAGAATAACACTTGGAACAACGAAATTAAGAAGTGGTCGCAAATATTTTGATAGTGCACTCGACATTTATGCTCCCACGAGTCTTGACAATAGAAATGAATAGGGAGGTCACTCTTTCTCCATCTCCAACCCATTCTTGGGTAAGCATGTCCTTGGAAGACCATATCTAAAAGGTAGGATGACATGTGGAAATACAGATTCTTCCCCGACACTACATGTTTTACTACTGATATGGACTTTTCAAGGTTGGCTAAGAGGATAGCTGCCCACTTAAATATATGACCAGGAGTTGTGATAGTGTGTAGCAAGGGAACCCAATATTCCTTGAATTTTGAAGTGTCTGCTTCTCCATAAATCCTACACATAAGGGCTACAACATATCTGTAAGGGGCTCTGAGCATTTTCATGGGATAATCTTCGGATCTTGATCTAAAACTTACACTTGGAACCCACCAGTTCTTAATTTCTTCTCTGCAATCTAGAGCACATTTCAACATACATTCATCTGTGAGTTGAATCTCTTCAGTAGGAATTTTATAGCATGCCTGTATAGTTGAGGCTTGGAAAGATGCAATAACTTTCCCTTCAGTATATTTTATCAGCCTATTGTTAATGTCAGTTCGATGGATGATCCAAGAAATAGCCTCTACATGCAGGAACACTTCGGGATGTGCAGCTATCTGATAAAGTCGAGAACTTTTTAGAGCGTGGTAGACACACAAATATCGATCATCATTTGATACCTCAAGATAGGAATCTCGATGGAACATCTGGTAAATTTATCCTCATTGATATGACACATCATTTTCCACGATGCAGGCAGTGTTGTTGTAAATAGGGCCTTCCCCGCCTTTATCTAACCTAGCTTCAATAATGGTCTCTTTTCCACGCTTCCTCTTATAATGTTCCATAGATTTTTCTGTGATTCACTCCCAACAAGCTAGGATGTTAGTATGCTTAATATCTTCACATTTAAGTTGAGGTAAACTCTAAATCGATTGATTTTAATTGATTCATTGCAATTCAGTTATGCCTTGTATTTCTTTGCAAAAATGTTCAAGTTAGAACAATAGACTAATTTATTGAGCTTCGAAACTGTGGTACCATTTCCCATGCAAGGACACATTTCTTCTTGTAGAAGACCTTAGATTAATGTACGTTTCAAAAACTATGCCTTATGTATTGAATGAGCATTACAGTTCAAAGTGCAGGAGAAGCTCTTATAGAACATTCAAGTTATTCATGATTGTTAGATTGTAGCACTTCTCACTTCAACATTTACTAGAAAATATGGAAGCATGCTCCAATGTTTCCTTAGCCTCAAAACAAGGACTCCATACGAGGACCCATAGAAAAAAGATTAGAGGGGATTTCACTTCAAATCATACAAGAATAGACATTTAGTTCATTCCATGTAAAGCATTCTTGATTCACCCTCTCAAATTATTCCTCACTTTGTCAAAACTTTATCATAATATACTAACCATGATTCAATCTAGCTATATCTAGAAATACAATATATTATCATTGCACATGAGTAATTGGATTTCCTAAAAGCTTCAAATAAGGTATGTAATCTTCAAAAGTTAGCCTGCCTATTATATCTCATATTATTGAGATCATTATAAGGGGCATTGTTATTAGCTTTCTTATCCCTGATACCACTGCAAATTTATTGTCTTGGAGTTGATGGACGGACAGGTTAATCCTTGGGTAAGGCCTAAACTCAAATCTATTGCACAAGCACTATTTATCTATTATAAACTCAGATTTCTATCGAGCATGGTCTTAGCATGTCATTCACAAATGACAGATAACTGTCTATAAAAGGAAATTATTCTGGTATGTATTGAATAGTGAGATGGGTATGAGTATGCATGTATTGACAGAATACTCATCTCACTGCTCAGTACATGAGAAGTTCCTGCATGTGCATTGTAACGATGCAATGTTGGTCCAATTCCATCATAGCATCAAATAAATTACACTATAGTATCCAAACTTTGGTTACATCAAATACACCTGGTGTAGTAGGAGAACTAGAATGGAATCGTATCTGTCTACGTTCTCGGGTTGAAGCCACAACTGCGGAATGTTGCACATCTATAATCATCATAACACTACAAGTAAAAAATGAGGATGGGTACACAAAAAATCCTAAAAAAATAAATCTTCTCACTCAATCCAACTTACTGGGGACAATAGGAGATGCATTGTTTGAGCGAGGACGTCCCCGTTTGTTGACAGATTCAAACTGGAATGGTTCATATTCAGAGGGATGGACATTTAAATCAATTTCTAAAACTCTATTTTGTTTTCTTCTTCTCCTTTTATTTGTAGAGCTGAGAAGATGCGAAAGAGAGAAAATATATTGACAGGTCACTGAAAGAACTGATGATGATGTAGGTCAGTGAAAGTCACGCTGATGCATTGATGGACTCCTCCAACCAACCTTGTGAGAATCACTATTGCAGTTCATATATAATTAGAAGGTTCCACAGTTCCACCCGAGAAAGGGGTGTAGCAAGGTAGTTCTAACACTTATGCTTCCCAGTGATGCTCATTTCCATTTATCATCGCAACATCATCTGTAGTTCACAACATACGAAACACACAATTTTTCCTATTGATGCTGGAAGGGGTGGAAATACCTTTTAGTGTGAGTAGCCACTGCAATCATCATTCAGTTACATTTCTTAACAAGATTTCTGGTGTTTGGCAATGTGAGTTTAAGAATATCTTTGACAATTTCACATTTCAATTTTTTAAATTTATAATTGTGTTTTTGAATGATCATGATGAACCTACTATGTTTACACTGCACAAATTTACTTCGACATAGAGGCCTAAGGATTTACAAACCCTAACTCTGTTAACATTTCCAAACGTTTGGAGACCTTTTTACTTCAAAAATAAAAGAGCAAGGAGCAACAAACCCTAACTCTGTTAACTTTGCACAGATGTTCAAGACAATATTAGTTATCTGAATGGGATGTCTGGGGAGAAATGAAGTAATTATGCTTTCAAATGCTAAAATCAATGAAACTATAACAACATTCAAAGTTTCAAGCCACACGATTAAACATTTCTATGAAAGAAAGTTATTGGAAATTGCAATAGAAATTGATTTAATCAAACAAACATTAATATGGCAATGGAAAATGATATTAATCAGTCAGTTAGAAAATATGGCCAGAGAAAATACAGAGGGAAAAATCCCTTGAATGTTATACATCAAATCCTTTAAGAAAATAAGTAAAATTTCATGCTTAAAAACATTGCCCCATTTACTTTTCATTCATCTAGCCAAATCCTAGACCAAACTTAAAAAAAGATCAATACAGAGCATTATGTCCTTGAAAAAAGATAAATACAGAGCATGCTAACACCACACAATTATCCCATGGATTGCTTGTCATGTGCTCTRCATMTGCAGGSAAGGGAAGGCAAGAAGAGATTCATTTTCCTTTCTTGCTCAWGAGAGATGGACRGAGAGAGATCCTGTCAATCAGATTACAAATTTAGAAKCTTGATTGCARCACATAATGGCTGGAGGGAGYGAAAGTTCAAAGAAGGAAAGTGTGCAAGTTGAAGGAAARTATGTCCTRAAAAATGTCCTATGTTTTCTTATGAAGGCATAGTTTCATTATATCCTCTGTTTCCTTATAAAGTATGTAAATTATATCGGTTGGAACATCRAGATTTACACAATCCATCCATAATATATTAAAATTAAGAGATCATTAGCAAGAGGTAGTAGCAGTAATGGATCTGATTACTACTTGTGAATCTGGAATCGACAAGAAAGTCAAAAGATTTAATCCTGAGAGTTCCCAAATTTTAACGGTACACATATCTGATAGCATTAATAGCTAGAGGCAAATTCAATCTACAGAGAAATCTAGTGTTGAGTCATTTAACCACTAATCTATGTTTTAGGACTACACCTAAGAGTGAATAATTACTCCAATGTGAATTGTGAGTTATAGCTAAAATCCAATGTGAATGATGAATTATAGCTAAAATCAAGCGTTGATACAAATTACGGTTGGGTTTTCTGAAGTTTCCAATGAGCATTTTTCACTTGCAGGTCGTTGTCTAGTGTTCAAGGATAGAAGTATCAAGAAAACAAGAAATTTGCCTTGACCACTTACCTTAATAAGATTTTAGATGAGGACCCAAAATAAAATTACAGAAGACTCCTTTTTAAATGATCAAGCATTTTAATGAAAAGACTCAGTAATCGACAAGGGATCTAAATAGTTTAGTCTCTAGTTAAGATTTCAATAGGTAGGAAAATCAAAGATTGGAACAATAGAATGATTAGGATTCCCGTGAGGTCGACAATAAAAGGGTTATCTTTAGATTTTGAATGTACTCATTATGAATTTAATTACAAAATATCAACATTGTTTCTTCATAATGATAGGATTGGATCATGCGTAAGGTTTATTTGTGAAATTTGGTAGAGAGAATAGAGAATTTATTTACTTTAATAAATACAACAACGGTGATCCCATAACTGTTTTTTCAACCATATATATATATATATAAATAAACGAAACTAGACATAGCTTGTTGGGAAATCGAAACCAGACATTGAGTCCACATTACTGCATGGATTAACAACTTTTGTACAAGAAACTGAAAATCTACAAACATTAGAGGCGAGAGTAGCAGAAGAAGCACCTACATGTTGATGGAGATCAATACCCCTACATAGATCCAAGTTAGATGGAGCTACCCTTCCACTAGGCCGACATTCACCTTCAAATTTGAAAATGTAAAACAAGAGGAATGAGAGGGGCACGGTATGCAATGAGAGATACTTGGTGAATTGAATGGGAGATAGGCGCTGAATTGATGGTGGGCATTGAATGCAAAAAATGGGATGTGGTATGTTGATGATGTATGGATGGTATGGGTTGATGGAAGATAAGATAGGACGATGGATAAATGGGTCGCGAGATGGGACAGGTAACCGATTGGCGCTCGGAGGTGATCGACGACAGGAGTTCAGACGTCGAAAAAGGGCTGCCGACAAAGGTCCATTTCATTTGGAATTTATCCTACGCCATTTAAAATTGTATATCAAAACAATGGTGTCACTGCAACAATTAACCAGTTGTGAGAGATTTAACTATGATTGGGATTCCTCATGCCTCAATTGACCCTTCGTCTGTTACTCACTCACTCGGCATCCCCTTCATCATTATGACACAAACCCTAATAACTCTGCCAAGTGTAATGAGCATGAAAATTTTATAATAATCAACATTTCACCGACCTTATATCAAAACGTATTGTCCTATGTGTTGCTACCTTGTAGTTTTAAAGTATGGAGAAATCATATGTGGTTTTGAAATACAGAGAAAGCATAAACAAAGGACAAGACGATGATTTTAGAGTGAAATCGATATCTTTATTCAGTGAATACACATGAACTATACCTGTAGAAGATTTATTATTAATAAACATATCATTTAGATGCAGCGTGTACACTCACATAAGAGTGTCATCCCCTATCATGGGAAATAGAAAATCACGTGGAGTGGAACCTCCGCATGTACACGTGAAGACCCCTCTCTGTGTCGAATATGGCAGGCCATATGACAGGGACAGGAACAACGACCATGGGCTTTTGAGCAGGGAACAACGACCAAGAAACCAAGAAGTATTCTGAATAAATAATATGCAGAGAAGCCAAGGAACAACAACCGAGCAACCTGTTGAGCACTCAAAACAACCTAAAAAGGCTATCTCAAATTTTTATTTTTTGGGTACCACTTGATCTTTGCATTGTTTGAATTCGACCTCAATATGAAAATGTTGCATGTGCTTACCACTTTGTTTTTCATTTTAGTTTTTAAAGTTTCCTTAAACATGCGAGAAATCTATAACTAAAGAACTAAAGAATCGATAGCCAAAAATTTTCCCAACGCGTTCACGGACTCGGTATCGAAAATAATTACAGGAGGAAGAAAATCACTCGGGAACACCGTAGTCGCGGACCATCGATCCTCATAAGCTTTGGCGAATGAACGTTTTCTTTCATGAACGAAATTCACCAAGGATATCGCCGATGATCGATTCCTTCGGCATTGGCGAAAGGTTAAAATAATAAGCGTTGAAAGAAAATGAAATAATAATCGTCGATTGTCGACTTCCAAAACATTTTCGGTATCGGGAGATTCGAAGGACGATAAACCATGAAGAATCTGCGTGTTATTTTTATGTCCGAAGGTTGATCCCCGATACTCACCCGACATTGGAAGTTGCAATGTTAAGCTCAGTTTAGCATCTTCGACTTAAACAAAGTCCCGAGTCTGACCATTACCCATGAAATCAGTTCCAGGTTTTATTTAATGAGTCCCAAGTCAGTGACGCCACATCAACATCAATCGACGTCGGGAGTTTTTGTTAGGAAAATATCTACCAAAATACAAAGAAACTCAAAGTTATGCTAATTATAAAATCAAGGCTAATTTACAAGAAGTTGAGACAAGAACACAATAGTTTTATGCACAAAGAAGGAAACGATGCATTCAATTGTTATGACTAGAATCCTTTCGGAAAAATTTTGAAGTTTTATATATTAAGATTCCCGTCGGGTTCAGGTTACATATAGTAAACATTACCAACACCTTTTGGCCAACTGACCTGATCACATTGAGAACGTGAAAGTTTTCACAACAAACAGGGAAATTTATCAAAATTATGCGTCACGTCTGAGAAAACAAAACAGTGCCCACCATTCATGTCTCTTCTGCGCATGGATTTTCTCCCGGGCTACTCCATGCTCCTTGTGGTGTTTTCATGTTCTGTTCTTCCCATACCCTTTGAGATTCGCGTAGCTGCACAATCATATCTTGTGCTTCCTGAAGTTGTCTTTTAAGCCAGCTTACATTACCTTCACGACCTTGTGGTGCTGACACCTCAGGGTTCTTTGCCACCAAATTCCATTGTAACTCTCTATTCTCCTGGTAAAGTTAAGCTATGGAAAGTTGTGCCTGTTCCAGCTGCTGGTTAGGATCTTGAGCGTTAGAACCCTAGGTTTCCATCCTTCTTGTTCTTCTCCCACTTCCCTGACTTGTGGTTTCGATCGGTTTGAGACAGATAGTGCGCATTAAGGACTCTTTGGCAGCTGATCATGCACACGATTCGACCGGGTTTTGGTGTTCCCCCACTTACTTTTTTTTTCAAGGCCTCACTCTCCTCCACGGTATCTACTATGGAGGGAGCGTGTTCTCCAACCTGCGTCCTTCCAGCGTCTTTTCTTCCACTTCGGTATCTTCAAGGAGCGACACTATAACTTCCATGCGAAGGTCAAAATTTTCCTTTGGAACCTCAGGAATACTCGTTGTCGATAAGAACGAGTCCCGGGCATGTTAGGGCTTAGGCATGGTGCTTCGATTGACCCGTCGACCCCGCCTCTCATTTTGAGGAGTGTTGGCACAGGGGCAGACCTGGGGTTCAACGCTTCAACAAAACACCAACAAAACGCTAACTACCGGCCCTTTCGGCAACACCTACGAAGCAGATGAAGTCTCACCCGAGGTAGAGGCAGGGGTGGTTGCAGGAATCGGGTGTCTACAACCTTAGCTGGGACACAGATCTGTGATTCTAACACTTAGCAAAACACTTTAGCATAGATCATTCATCAATAGTTAACCCTCACGGCACTCCGTAGATGGCGCAGAGCACCACAACATTCACTTAGATCTAGGTTAAGTTAGCACTTAGCAACAACAAAATAGGTCTATCACTCAACACTTTCATATATGTCATATCTACATCCATACATCTAAGAAGCACAAATAAAAGTAAATCTATCTAAGTATAACATAGCAAAGAACATAGCATAATCATATCAAATCACAACACATGGAAAGAGACAAATACATTAGATCGAGGCACCAAGCACAACACGCAGGTTTACCATGGTTCACCCCCACCCTGGGGCTACGTCCACAAAGTCTTCTCTTCTTTATTATCTTTGGTCAATATGATTATGGCACAGAGCTTAAACTTGTACTCTGCATAGGATAGGAGATTTGCGTGCACCTCGCCAGATCCTTCTTCCCCGAGTAGATCTAGAACAGAGCCTTCTCACAATCCGTGCACTCAACTCTGCAAGTCGGTCACACAGTATACACAAATCATTTACTAGCACTTAGCTTATTCGCTTATCGACCTCTCTTACATTTCCTAGCTACTTATTTATACTTTACAAAATAGGCCTAAACATGGGTAAACCCATGGGTCGACATCCCTTTCCCATTACATTAACCCAAAACCCTAAAAGAGGCCCAAAGTGGACCGAGATCCCGTGATCTCTGCTTCACCTAGTGCTCCATCTTCAACAGGGTGTCGAAGTCCAAAACAGTCAAATATGACCACGTGTTCCTCAAAACTTGGTCAAGGGCCAACAAGGAGATCCCATGGCGCGACAACGTATTTTCTTAGACATCCGTGAATGGAAAAAAGACCAAAACACAGAGATTGATTGAATTGGGATCACAAGATGAATCCCCACTGGTGCATAAGCTCACTGAAATGAATAAAACTCTTATAGAACATCTATAATTTATAACGGAGCGGGGCAACGAGCCGAAGCATGCCAGGGGACACTCAATGCCTTGCGACAGGACGTTTCAAAGAATTATTGTGCCACATATGCACGATGGGTATGAACGAGGGCATGGGAGATGCAACCAATAGGAATTGCGAAGGATGTGTGGTACGATCATCTCGATTTCTTTCAATCCCCCCAGCCTCCATAATGAGTTGATGATGGTCGATGCACTTGCTGATGCGACTCCCATGAGAGCAATCTGCCTCGATTAGAAGCATTTAATGACTTCACTTATAACAGTATCCGATATTTTGGGAACTTACTCATAATTTTGGCACATGTTCGGCTCTGACATCCTTTCCCTACCCCAAGGGCCAACTAGCCACTGGCGTGACTTTGACTCTCATGTTTTCCGTACCCAATCTACAATGTTATGGCGCACAGATGTAACCCACCCCAACTGAAGAAAATGGTGGTGCCAACAAATATGGTACATGTAATCCGAAAGGTTGCAGAGATCACATAAGTATTAAACAACCATGCTTAGCAAGCTTTACAGGTATGCATAGGTCTGTTTTTCTTCCTGCTTACATTTTTCATATATTTTGCCGAGTATTGTCCTGTAAGAAATTTATAAAACAATTTTAATCTTGAGTGGAGGAAAGATATCTCTGACTACTAAGCAACATTGGTGCCATGACTTCACCAAGGAATCTGGGAGAAACCAAGTTTGAAAAATCAACAAAGTGATGAAGGATATCGGACTCCCCAAGTTCGGCACCCCCGACAACTTCGTCGACTTGTGCGACATAATCGAATTGCATACCAAGCAAGATTTATTGTGGGTTGAAGAGCTAGCGAAGGTGGCCAACACAATGCTAGGACAAGTGAAAATATTTATGGAACATACGATTAGAGCTCGGAATGTGCTACAACAGTTAAACATCAGTCTAGTGAACTATCGAGCACATGCGGTGGAGGTAAGAGGAATTTACGTGGCTCCAATGGAACAACACAGGTTTTCATGGGCCCAAACTTCCGAGGAACTATTTATCAGTTGGTCAGAGTATCAGAAAAGTCACCCTTTCAAGTGATATCTCAAGTTGACTGACAGAGAAACTGTTAGAAGAGGACACCACGTGGCGAATTTGTTTTTGTTCAAACTACACTTAGCCGTTATTTTCAGTTGAATTTTATGTTATAAATAAGAACATCGACCAATTAGTTGAGAGGTCGATGGTTGTTGCAATAACTATTTATTTCTGGTTGTTAAGAATTATTTTGAAGCTCCCTTTGAATTAAGAAGTCCTTTTGGACCAAAGACAAAGTTAGTTTTATCAAATGCATGTGATTGAACATGGGGAAGAACTATTTCCTATCTCATTTCATGAATGATGTTGTAATGAGTAAGAGCTATTTAATCTATTGTCAAGTTATCTGGTGCAATATTTTGTTGTTCTTTACTTTAATCATGAATATGAATCGTGGTTATATTATGTGATGGATGATTAAGTAGGTGAATTATTTTTCTTTCCATTGTTGTATCACATAAGTGTTTTCTTTATGGTAATTAGTTTATTAGACAGTAATGGGATGCTCACATGGTTAATGTATTAGTACTAGGCCTCTAGTGTAAAATTGTTGTCTGCATGCTTGAGCAGCGGGTTATCCCAAGTTCAGCCTCTTCCCCAATAGTTAAGCTTAATTCTATTTTGTTGCCAAGTTGGTTTATACCGGCTTACATCTCATATCGGTCCCACCCAAGAGAAAATACAAAAAAGAGATAGTTTGAATTGAAGGAAGAGCCTTCACAAGAAAACATAAATTCCATCGATAATTTGGCCAAATCGCAAGATCTGGAGAACCATTCCACTATTAAATGCTGCAGAGTCTAATTGGGCCTCGGTGGCGTGTTTGGCTCCTGTTGTTGAATCATGGGACATATGACCCATCAACAGAATTGGCACTAGAAGGAGGGATGATAAGGAATGGATGGATATATATTCTACATGGTATTTCAAACATCGTATAGATTCAAAATAGCCCACATGCATGGCTAGTCATTCCAAATACAACCCACACACACTGAGTACTCCTGAAATGAGTAACTCACCCCAGCCCGAGGAAGAACCTTTTCACCCTAAAATACCCTACGCTCTTCCTCATGAGGATGTAAATCAATTCAGAAGAATCACAAGAGCCTACGCCCGACAGATTGGTGCGTTGTCCTTAGCTCCCATACTCCCTTGAAGAAAAAAAGAAAGAAGACCAGTGGTTAGTACTCCCGACGTAGTTTTTGTGCACTCGGTAGAAGACTTAATAGATTTCATAATAACCGAAATCCAAGATCCTCTTGATTTGATACCCGAAACACCAGTCGACGACGTCTCTGAACCAGATGTTTTTCAGAAGAGGAGGAGTTTAACTTAGAGTCTGAAGATATGGAAGGCAACAATGTCCATAATGAGGAAAGGGGGAACCCACCTCTGAACAATCAAACCTGGCTAGCCAAATATGCTTTGGCCCTCCCGGAACTAGTCCCTAACCTTCCCTAACATCCAGAGGAGTTTCTTCCTAAGTTCGATCCTAAAACCTCTAGATTGCCTGAATATCATATCAAGAAATTTATACTAGCGATCAAGCTTATGAACGTCCAGCATGAAGATGTGGTTTGCAGAATTTTCCCCTATACTTTTGAGAACTCATCCTCCACATGGTATATTAACTTACCTGTAGGATCCATAAATAGTTGGAAGAACTTTCAAAAAATATTTTCTAGATAAGTTTGTAGAAGAGACTACTACAGGAGCTCTGATGGCTGAGTTGTTTTCCACCACCATGAGTTCAAAAGAGAAGGTTAAATATTTTAATCAAAGATTCACGACCATCTTAAACAAATTTCAACCCGAATCCAAACCAACTCAGGAGTTGCAAATCGAAGTATACGCTAATGCACTCCCAACTTCTATTTCCATGTTTGTGAAGAGGGCTACCAAACGAACCTTAGGTGAGAATTTTGAAGAAGCTAAAATGATAGAATTCCAAATGAAAGGGTGTAAAGAAGGCCAAGTCTCTTTAGTTAAGAAAGAAGCTCAACCTCGTCCCAGGAGAGGACTCCTTCTAACTAGACCACCAGGGAAACAAGAAGAACAGACTCCCGACAAGTGTAATGGAGACGTATAATATCTACAACGCATGGTTAAGAAATTATCAAATGAGATCATAGACATGAAGAGAAACACATGGGAAGGAAACCAAGGCCAAATGCCTTATAAGAATTTCTTTAAAAGGAACTCGTCGTTCAAATCCATTGAACCTCCCCCAACTAACTTGAATATCGATATAGGGAATGTCACATTTGATTCTTTCTATACTTATCACTAGGAAAACCACTCTGAAAGAAATAACCCTCAATGGGTGCATGCCATGAATTTGATGGCCAACTGGTTTTTAGACGAGGTTTCCCTAACCAAACAACCAAGAATTTCGGTTATGAATATTGTTGACCAGGAAGAGATTGACCCACCAGAAGATACAACCATGTTGATATGGGGTCCTGACTTAATTATGCCTTCCGACGACCTATTTTAGGTTCAAGAACCACCCATAGAGATCTCGGTTGTGAAAACTAGAAGTAAATGGCCTCATGTATCAAAGGATCCTACTACCACTCAAACGTCACAGGAAAGGTTAACTCCCGTGCACTCGAAAGAACTATTTTCTCCTCGTAAGAACCCTTTTAGAATCCATACGCGAGAATCTCCCAAACTTGAGTACAATGTAGTTTAAGATCTAAAGAAGTTGAAGGATAATATATCGGTTATGGGCATATGCAAAATCCCTTAGCAAAAAGATTTCCTTCTACAAGCATTGAAATCAGTAGAAAACCCTACGAAAAAAAATGAGCAACAAATAAATCTAACTTCCACAGATCTAGTAAATAAACCAAATGTGAATACCTCCTCAGAAGATAAGAAGGGAAAACCTTTTTCCCCTCCGTTTCTCTTAACGTTTGAAGTCTTCAACAAGAACCTCCACAATTGTTTGGTAGATTTGGGAGCATATTGTTATGCCCTTGTCTATTTGCTAAAAATTAAATTTTGTTCATCTTAGGAGCAATAAACATGTGATACAGCTAGACAGGACCCAAGTCAAAGTCATGGGGGAACTCAGAGAGGTAATGATCAGAATAGTGACACATCCTAAGTTTGTGCAAGTGATTGACATCATTGTGGTAGACATCCCAAAGGACTATGGGTTATTACTAAGTCAAGATTGGTATGAGAAGTTAAATGGGTAATTTAGTACAGACTGGGCACACCTTTGTCTACCACTGAAGGGATACACAAATATGATCAGAATCGATAGGGAGAGATACATGAAACACACAGTCACTGATCTAGAAACCCTGAACGAACCCTCATCCATAGATATCCCTATGCTGGGAAATTATTCCTGCGATTCCCACTTCGAAAACTTCTCTCCTCTCTTATCCGATGTCCCTCTCACTCAAAACTATGAAATGGTTTTTCAAGAGAAGTCGCTGATACTGACAGAAAACACCCTCTTCTGTCAAGACCCTGCACTAGATATTACAGAACAAAATATAGGAGAGCAAGAAAGTAATAAGGAAGAGGAAAAGGGCGATTGTCATTCACAAATTTGGACCATATACTTTGATGGATCTAAATCATAGGAGGGATCAGGGGCAAGGTGCATCCTCATTGATCCAAAAGGTAAACGTCATTTCCTGTCCTGTAGACTAGAATTCGAATGCACCAATAACACCGTCGAGTATGAAGCTCTAGTACAAGTGTTAAAGAAAGCCATAGACTTGAATGCCAAAGAATTGAAATTTTTTAGGGACTCGAAGATTATCATTAGACAAGTAAGGAATACTATACATTGCAATTCCCTGCACCTAAAGAATTATCAACATGAAGTGCATAGGTTAATGGATCATTTTTAAGCTTTCAATATCACCGCAATCCCTAGAGAAAATAATATCCTTGTTGATTCCCTAGCCACAGTTTCTTCAAGGTTGTCACCCCTGGAAGACTATGAAGCCTCCTGATTCACTGTGGACCTACTCTACAAACCATTGGTGCCTAACAATATTTCTAATTGTAAAGTATTTGAAGGATATGAACAAATAATAAACTTCTTAACTAACCAAGACAATTTCATAGATTTGGCCATTGACGATGAGGTATTCCAGGAGAAATTGACAAAAACTGATCCTCGGACAGTCCATCATGTTGACAGATCGAAATCTCACACCATCTCAAAAGGGATAGCTAATATAGAAAATCTATTTGATTTGAAAGAACGATTTAGGGGGCCTAAAAACGCAGAGACCGATAGCTCCTGTCCCCTGCATTAAACTATAAATATCGGAACCTCGTAAAACCCAAAGAATGTGAATCTTAACAAGACTATATCTAAAGAGGAAAGAAAGGCTTATCTCAAATTGTTCAGACAATATCGAGATGTCTTTGCATGGTCCTACTGAGATTTGAAAACTTATGACACCCATATCATTCAACACACTATACCATTAAAAACTGAGGTGAAACCTTTCCAAGAGAAGCTATGAAAGTATCACCCATCCCTGGAACCTCTCATGTATCAGGAATTCCATGTGGGTAGCAAATCTAGCATTCCATGTGGGTAGAAAATATGGTTTCTCTGAGGAAAAATCCTGGAGAAATTCGCTTATGCATAGATTTTAGAAACCTCAACAGAGTTTCAAAAAAGGACAATTACCCAGTCCCGCCAATGGAGAAACTCCTACAGACCATGTCTAGCTTGGATATTTTCTCTCTACTAGACGATTTCTCAGGTTACAACCAAGTCCTGGTTTCAGAGGAAGATCGTTTAAAAACTACCTTTCAAACCAAGTGGGGAACCTTCGCTTATAAACACATGCCTTTTGGTTAATCAATGCAGGAGCGACCTTCCAAAGGGCCATGGACGTATCATTTTGGGGACTAATCAACAAGTGTGTGGTAGTGTATCTAGAAGACATAACTTTGTATTCAAAGAATAGAGAAGAGCACATCCAACACTTAACTCAAATTTTCGAAAGGTGTAGGAGATATGGTATATCCTTAAATCCCAAGAAAACTATTTTCGGCGTCAAGGAAGGTAAGCTGCTAGGCCAAATTATATATCAAGAAGGCATAGGCATAGACTCATAAAGGATTAAGGCCATAGCACAACTCCCGTTGCCTCACAACAAGAAAGTTATGCAGTCTTTTTTTCGGGCAAATCAATTTCGTAAGGAAATTCATTCCCGATTTCATGGAAACTATCAAACCCTTACAAAAGATGATTCACAAAGATGTCAAATTTAAGTGGGATGATGAACGAAAGGATGCTTTCAGCAATATTAAAACTACTATATCTCAGGCCCCCGTGTTACGAAGTCCCGATTTCAATAGGGATTTCTTCCTCTATACTTTCGCCTCCGACCAGTCGTTAGCTGCAGTATTGACTCAGAAGGATGATGATGACAATGAGGCTATGGTGTCATTCATGAGCACTAGTCTCTAGGGAGTCGAACTTAACTATCTTGTTGTTGATAAACAAGCCTATGCGATATATAAGGCAGTAAAGCACTTCAGGTATTACATCCTCAAGAACCACACCAAAGTGATTATGCCTCACCCTACAGTCTGATCCTTGTTTACTCAACAAGAGATGGGGGAAAGAAGAGGGAACTAGATGGCAAGTGGTCCAAGAATTTGATCTAGATATAAAACCTGCCAAACTAGTTAAAGGGAAAGGGTTGTGCAAACTTGCAGTTGAATCCCAGGACCAAGTAAACGAAGATTTTGGATGGGAGAATGAAATGAAATTATGGTGTGGTGAAGCTTCATACATTTCCCCAGGGCCCGAGTCTTGGTATGATAATTTGACTTATCTCCTACACCATGGAACTTGTCCAAAAAATCTCAACCTGAGAGAAAGGAGAGCTCTCAGGTTAAAGTATGCACAATATCGCCTCATAAATTCGATACTCTTTCGGATTAATTATGATGGGGTACTCTTAATATGTCTCAAACGTGAAGACACATAAAAAGTTATGAAGAAGCTCCATGATGGCCTTGCCGGTGGACATTTCGTAGGAAACACCACTGCTCATAAGATATTGAAAGCTAGCTATTATTGGCCCACCTTGTTCAAAGACGCTCACACCTACGCTAGGAACTGTAAAACTTGTCAAATAAGCACTGAGAGAGAGAAGAGAGCAACAATCCCACTCCAACCAGTGACTGTCTCTTAGCCTTTTGATAAATGGGGGTTGGATATCATAAGAGAAAGTGGGCAGAGGCCATCCCTCTGACTCATGTAAACGAGAAGGTGGTGATCAAATTCGTAGAAAAACAACTGATCACAAGGTATGGTGTCCCTTCTGTTCTAGTTTTTGATAATGCAGCTTATTTTTCTTCCACTCTATTGACAGAGTTTTCTCTAGACAAAGGGATCATAATTAGGTACTCTGCAAATTATTATCCACAAGAAACGAGGTGGAAAAATCAACCAATAAGAACCTGGTGAGAATATTAAAAAAGATGGTTGCAGATAACCAAAGGAATTGGCATAATCTACTCCATCAGTCTCTATGGGAAAATAAGGTCACACCCAAGGAAGCTATAGAAAATTCCCCGTACTTTCTGATTTATGGACAGGAATCCATTCTCCCAAATGGGCTTTATCTTCCATCTCTTCAACTAGCTCGATATTCCAACGGGGAACCCTCATCGGTCATACAACAAAGAATTAATACTCTTCTCATGCTAGAAGAAGAGAGAGAAAAGGCTAATTCAAAGTGTCTATCTCACCAAAAGATAGTGAAAAGATGGTTTGATAAGCATAAGGGTAAAGAGAAATTTTTTGAAGTAGGAGACTTAGTTCTAAAATGGGACAGATCAAATGAGCCAAAAGGGAAGCATTCTAAGTTTCAGAATCTGTGGCTTGGACTTTTCCAGGTGGTTGAGAAGATTGGGGAAGACACTTATCGGTTATAGAATCTGAGGGGGGAACCTGACACCCTCCTAGTAAATGGCCAAGCCCTCAAACAATATTTTCAATAACAATAAAAATTAAAAATTAAAAAAAATTAAAAATTGTTTTAGTGTTTTCATGATTGCGAAATACATTTTTGTTTTCTTTTTCTTTATGTATTTCTGCTCTTTTGAAAGTTGTGTTTATAAAGACAATGGTTTACCTTAATTCATGCGACATAGCGAACTCTGTTCTGAACTCATCACTCACATAGAACACAAGAAACATCAAGGAACTTGCGGTTTCTTTGAGGGGTCCTCTATCTGACCTGTGCAAATGAACAACTTTGGAGAAATGTCGGAAGTGTCTGCTTAGCATCCTGGTAAGACCTTAAGGAAAAGAAGGAAAGTTGGAAAGGACTACATGAACCCCAAACACAAAGCTAGAAAAGGATTCACCTTGACCATCTCACTTTGCAAAATAAACAGACATCATCCTCTCCCACTCGCCCGAGGCATCATGCTGGAATAAAGTTGATATTATCAAAAGAGTGAACAGTAGGAGAGGGTATGAAAATATCTCCACTGGGGCTATGGATGCTCACTGGCAGCGGAGCATGGTTTGTGATGTCGTGGTGACTCTGTCGGGGCTATGGATGCTCGCTGGCAGCAGAGCAACACCAAAGCAAGTGAGTAGAGGTAACTAAGGGCTTCATTCCAATGAATGCTTTGCTAGATTTTTGTAAAAAAGGGGCATGAGTTAGGGTTACAGGAAATGAAGGAGGAATAAAGGTTAAAATCCCACGGGCAGGCCCAGAAGCATCAACCGAAGAATTTCTAATGAAAAGGTAAAAGGGGTTCTGATTTAAAACCAGTTAAAGTTCTCCATCATATTTCGTATCAACCGAGCATGAAGAAGGAACAAAGATTATACTTTCACCCAGTAAGTCGCCATTTCTTGAGCACTCAACACACCCTAAAAATCCTATCTCAAATTTTTATTTTTTGGGTACCACTTGATCTTTGAATTGTCTGAATTCGACCTTAATATGAAAATGTTTCTTGTGCTTATCACTTTGTTTTTCATTTAGTTTTTTAAGTTTTCTTAAACATGCAATAAATCTATAACTTAAAGATCTAAATAATCGACAACAAAAAATTTTCCCAACGCGCTCGCAAACTCGGCATCGGAAAGAATTACAAGAGGAAGAAAATCACTCGGGAACACCGCAGTCACCAACCATTGATCCTCATCAGCGTCGGTGAACGAACGTTTTCTTTCATGAACGAACTTCACCAAGGATATCGTCAATGATCGATTCCTTCAGCATCGACGAAAGTTTAAAAGAATAAGCGTTGACCAAAAATGAAATAATAATCGTTGATCGCCGACTTCCGAAACGTTTTCGGTATTAGGAGATTCGAAGGACGATAACCCACGAAGAAGCTATGTGTTAGTTTTATTTCTGAAGTTCGATCCTCAATATTCACCCGACATCAGTAGTCGCAATGTTAATCTTAGTTTAGCGTGTTCAACTTAAACAAAGTCTCGAGTCCGACCATTACCCACGAACTAAGTTCCAGGTATTATTTAATGAGTCTCGAGTCAGTGACGCCACATAAACATCAATCGACATCGGGAGTTTTTGTTAGGAAAATATCAACCAAAATACAAAGCAACTCAGAGCTATGCTAATTATAAAATCAGGGCTGATTTACAAGAAGCTAAGACAAGAACACAATAGTTTTACGCACAAAGAAAGAAACAATGCATTCAATTGTTATGACTAGAATCCCTTCGACAAAATTTCGAAGTTTTATATATTAATATTCCCGTCGAGTTCAGGTTACATACAATAAACACTACCAACACCTTTTGTCCAACCGACCCAGTCACATTGAGAACATGAAAATTTTCACAACAAACAGGGAAATTTATCAAAATTATGTGTAATGTCTGAGAAAACAAAACAGTGCCCGCTATTCATGTCTCTTATGCACGTAGATTTTCTCCCGGGCTGCTCCGCACTCCTTGTGGTGTTTTCATGTTCTTTTCTTCCGATACCCTTTGAGATTCACGTAGCTGCACGATCATATCTTGTGCTTCCCAAAGCTGTCTTTTAAGCCAGGTTACATTACCTTCATGACCTTGCGGTGCTGACACCTCAGGGTTCTTTTCCCCCAACTGTCGTCGTAACTCTCTATTCTCCTGGTAAAGTTAAGCTATGGAAAGTTGTGCTTGTTCCAGCTGTTGGTTAGGATCTTGAGTGTTAGAACCCCATGTTTCCATCCTTCTTGTTCTGCCTCGCTTCCCTGACTTGTGTTTTCGACCGGTTCAAACTGGATATCGCGCATTAAGGACTCTTCGGCAGCTAATCGTGCACACGATTCAACCATCTTTTGGTGTTCCCCAACTTTCTTGTTTTTCTGAGGCCTCCCTCTCCTCTGTGGTATCCACTATGGAGGGAGCGTGTTCTCCAACCTGCGTCCTTCTGACATAGTTTCTTCCACTTTGGTATCCACACGAAGCGACCCTATACCTTCCGCGCGAAGGTCATAATTTTCCTTTGGAACCTCAGGAATACCCGCTGCAGATAAGAACGAGTCCCATGCATGTTGGGGCTCAGGCCTGGCGCTCTGATTTCTCCATAGACCCCGCCTCACATTTTGAGGAGATCCCATGGCACAACAACGTATTTTCTTAGACGTCCATGACTAGACAAAAGACCAAAACACAAAGATTGATCGAATTGGGCTCACAAGATGAATCCCCACTTGCGCATAATCTCAGGGAAATGAATAGAACTCTTATAGAACATCTATAATTTATAATGGAGCAGGGAAGCGAGCCAAAGCGTTCCAGGGGACACTGAATGCCTTGCCACAAGACATTTCAAAGATTTTTTGTGCTACATCTGCGTGATGCGTATGACTGAGGGAATGCGAGATGCAACCAATAGGAATTGCGGAGGATGTGTGGTATGATCATCTTGATTTCTTTCAATCCCCCTAGCCTCCATAATGAGCTGATGATGGTCCATGCACTTGTTGATGCGACTCCCGTGAGAGAAATCTGCCTCGATTGGAAGCATTTAACGACTTCACTTATAACAATATCCGATCTTTTGGTAACTTACTCATACTTTTGGCACATGTTCGGATATAACATCCTTTCCCTTCCCCATGGGCCAACTGACCACTGGCATGACTTTGACTCTCATGTTTTTTGTACCCGATCTACCATGTTGTGGCGCGTAGATGTAACCCACCCCAACTGAAGAAAATGGAGGCACCAACAAAGACAATACAGGTAATCCGAAAGGTTGCAAAGATCACGTAAGTATCAAACAACCATGATTGGCGAGATTTACAGGTATGCATCAGTCTATTTTTCTTCCCGCTTATGTTTTTCATATATTTTGTCAAGTATTGTCCTATAAGCAATTTCTAAAATGATTTTAATCCTGAGTACAAGAAAGATATCTCTGACTACTGAGCAACATTGTCTCTGTGACTTGACCGAGGAATTCGGGAGAAACCAAGTTTGAAAAATCAACAAAGGGTTGAAGGATATCAGACTCCCTGAGTTTGGCACCCACGACAACTTTGTCGACTTGTACGACATAGTCGAATCACATACCAAGCAAGATTTATTGTGGGCCGAAGAGCTAGCGAAGGTGGCCGACACAATGCCAGGACAAGTGAAAAGAGTTATGGAACATCCAATTAGAGCTTGGACTGTGGTACAACAGTTAAACACCAGTCTAGTGAAGTATTGAGCACATGCAGTGGAGGTCAGAGGAATTTATGCGGCTCCAATGGAACAACACAGATTTTCATGGGCCCAAACTTGCGAGGAACTATTTATTAGTTGGTCAAAGTATGAGAAAAGTCACCCTTTCAAGTGATATCTCAAGTTGACTGATAAAGAAACTGTTAGAAGAGGACGCCACATGGTGAATTTTGTTTTGTTCAAACTACACTTGCCACGTGACTAATTAGTTGAGAGGTTGATGGTTGTTGCAAGAACTCTTTCTATTTGGTTGTTAAGAATTATTTTGAAGCTCCCTTTGAATTGAGAAGTCTTTTTGGACCAAAGACAAAGTTATTTTCATCAAATGTATGTGATTGGACGTGGAGAAGAACTATTTCCTATCTCGTTTCATGAATGATGTTGTAATGAGTAAGAGCTATTTAATCTATTGTCAAGTTATCTGGCGCAATATTTTGTTTTTCTTTACTTTAATGACGAAGATGAATTGTGGTGTTATTATGTGATGGATGACTAATTAGGTGAATTATTTTTCTTGCGATTGTCTTATCGCATAAGTGTTTTCTTTCTGGTAATTAGTTTCTCAGACAGTAATTGGATGCTCACATGGTTAATGTGTTAGTACTAGGCCTGTGGTGTAAAATTGTTGTATGCATGCTTGAGCAATAGGTTATCCCAAGTTCATCCTCTTCCCCAGTAGTTAATCTTAATTCTATTTTGTTTCCAAGTTGGTTTATACCGGCTTACATCTCATATCGGTCCCACCCAAGAGAAAATACCAAAAAGAGATAGTCTTAA